>VZTX01002548.1:123416-199951 GCA_013400915.1 Pardalotus punctatus | reverse complement strand
GGGGGTGGGGGTGGGGGTGGGGGTGGAGCAGGGACTTGCCAGCAGCCCCGGGACCCACCCTCAGTGGGGCTTCCCCCTCAGGGCACAGCCCACCCACAAAGGGCTTTTCCAACCTCTCCCTTAGATTCCGTTAGAGCACCTGCAAATGAAGCTGGTGTTCCAAAGGGAACCCAGCAAGCCCCGCAAAACCAGGGCTGTGTGCTCCCGGTGTTCCCATCCCTGTGATGTTCATCCAAGCCCACAGCTGGGGCATCTCCCTCACTCACAGAGATAAGCTAAATGCATCACTTACCAAAAGTTTGCCATCTAGATAAGATTCCTATAGAAAATAAGTGGGGAAAATGGCTTTTTGTATTACTATAATTTCCTTCTTTTTCTTTTTTTTTTTCTTTTTCCTACAGAAACCAACTACCTAATTCCTCCCCTGTGCACAAATTTAATTTCAGTCTTTGGAAACCTTCCTTTAGTTTTGAGACAATGCCTTAACCCATTTTACATAAAAATTTCTCTAAATCTGGAAACATTTCCAATCTCATGCAAAACTTTGTCTCATTTCAGTCAAAGGTAGTATTCAGCAATAAGACTTTAATTGAATTTTACTTACTAATTCAGATAGGGAGTGAGTAAACAAAATAAACTCCACTTGGAAATTGAAGGGTGTTTGAAGGCATTGCAAAATATGTGTTAATCTTTTATGTCCAAATGCACAAAAAGTGATTTGCTGTTTCCAGAAGTCCTTTGGGAAGCAGTTTGCAGGCAGTCAGTCCAAAATGAAAGCTTGAATCTGACATGTATATATGTGTTTAAATTATAATGTTTCTTCAGCTGTGGAAGAACAGAAAATTTTTTTCCTGAAATCTGTGTGAGTCTTCCCTGCTGGCTTTGGTAGCACTTGCAAACATAAAGGTGGCAAAGATTTTGTCCGTCTTGGGGGAATGTGCATCTTTTCCTTATTCTCCTTAGCCTGCCCCTCTCCATCTTCATAGCAGTGTTAACAAGGGAAAAAAACAACAAACCACAAGACTTCTTGAAGAAAACTAATAAAAAGTAGCCTTGGGGAAAAATCTGGAGGAGGAAATCTTCCTTGGAGGCTTGGGGTGGATTTGGCAGGAGCGGCTCAGAGTTGCAGATGGGAATTATCTAGCAGAACCTTCCTTACAGTCCTCAGGAAATCAAACCAGCCTGACAAATGTCTGGCTGCACAGCCCAGAACGGCGCTCAGGAATGTTCTATCAACAGCTGCTCTTGCTTCTGTGACTATGGCAGGAGAGAGTGAAACAGAACGTGTGTGAGGGAGCCAGCAAATCTGGCTTGGAGCTGTCTCACGTACTCAGGACAAGGGGAGGGAAGAAAGCCCAAGATGGAAACCAATTTCTAAAATCCAACTTTGAAATTCAAATGATGACTAAAAATGTCTGCAGTGTCCTTTGTCAGCTCATGCTGTGGGTGGGCAGGAGGTCACTTTGTCCAGGAACGCCCCTTGGTCGGAACCATTGGGCACTCAGGGAGGAACAGAGTTTCTAAGCTGATATTGCAATTGGTGACAAGAGTGAACTCCAGGTATCAGAGACCTCACAATCATCTAAATGGACCAGAGAAAGACAAATCCTAACATCAAACATAGCCATGAAACCTACTTCAGAGCAAGAATAATGAATAATTAAAGGCATACTTGCATTATCTGAAGGGAAAAATACGCATACTATAAATTCTTCCTAATGAGTAACTTTGACCAAGGAAGTACAGAATGCATCTTTCAAAGGTAAAGAAAAAATACTTTGAACACATAATGTTTGTAAAAGAATATCTTTGGGAATCTTTTGTGGCTGTTCAGGCTGCCATCACGTTTACACACCACTTGGCACATTGTCACATCCTTCTATTCATTTTCAGCTCTGCTCTCTCCCACGGGTGGAATAATTGTTGATTCCAGTTTGAAGAACACGCCTGTGCTGCATTCTCACTTCAGCCATGGAGATGCCATCCCTTGCATACCAAGCTCAGCATTGTTTATGCTCTGGCTTTGTTCTATTGTAATGAGAACAATTACGGGTAAAAGCATTTTGCTAATGATGAAGTGGTAAGAGCAAGCATTTCGAATATTTGATTCCAGCTCTGCCAAGAAGTTACTTTTAATTTAGGTTTCAAGCCTGTCACAGAGGGGCTGGAGGAACAGTCTGGGTGCTGAGCTGTGTTTGTACACAAGACACGGAGCAGTTCCCAGGTGTGTGTTCAAAGCAAGGTGTTCAGAGCTCCCAGCTCTGACATTTGGGTGCAGAGCCCAGTGCCACGGTGTCCCAGGCAGTGCAGACAGGGCTTTGCAAACCAGACAACCTCGATATTCCATGCTCTAGGTCTGAACCTACGATGCTCCGAACAGCCAATGAGGGTCTCATCTCACCGGGTATTCCCTGCTCCCTGCAGTGACCCTGCAGTGCTTCTCTGACCTTCAGGGCTTTGGAGCGGACAAGAAGCAGCAAGTGTGTGTGCAGCTCCCAAACCTTCCCATGCAGCTGCTGGAAAGCACAGGGAATCTTGATGAGACATTCACGAATCAAATCTCTTGCATGCCAATAACGACAACGGTGGAACACAGGGCGGGTCAGAAAAGCATCATTTTGTAGCTTTGCGTGTTTGTTCTGTCACATTCTGGTTTGAGTTTGTCAAAGTCTGGGCCAGTATTTCAGTAGGAAGGCAAACCCCTTTATTCCCATGAATCATAGAAATATGGAATGGTTTTTGGAAGTGACCTTAAAGCCCCTTGCATTCCACAGGGACAGGGACACCTCCCACTGTCCCAGGCTGCTCCCAGCCCCAATGTCCAACCTGGCCTTGGGCACTGCCAGGGATCCAGGGACAGCCCCAGCTGCTCTGGGCACCCTGGGCCAGGGCCTGCCCACCCTCTCAGGGAACAATTCCTTCCCAAGATCCCATCCAGCCCTGCCCTCTGTCATGGGAAGCCATTCCCCTGTCCTGGCACTCCAGGCCCTTGTCAAGGGTCCCTCTCCGTGTTCCCTGTCAGCTTCTTCAGGCCCTGGATGAGGTCACTCCAAAGCTTCTTCTCTCCAGGCTGAACAATCCCAACTCCCAGCCTTTTCTCCTAGGAGAAGTGCTCTGTCTCTCCAAAAGCTTTACAGAATTCCAGATAAATGACATCTGTGGCCCTTCCCTTGTCCACTGATGGAGTCAGAGAAGGCCATGGGGTTGTCCAGGAGGATTTTCCCTTGGTGAGGTCGCGCTGGCTGTCCCAAATCCCTGCTCTGTGTCCCAGTGTCTGTCCCAGGGTCCGTGAATCCAGGATCCCAGCTCCACAGGTATAGTTGCCTCCTCCACATGTGAACCTTTCCTAACAGGCTCTCCACGCCAAAGTTGGGAATACTGATCCACAGAGTGTTTGTGTATAGCAGGAGTTTTTTTCTGCTGGGTGCAGGCCTTGCAAAATTCCTGAGTGGATGTTCCCCAAGCCAGCACAGCCTTTAGCTTTATGATAGCCAGGAGGAGGCAGGGATTTTGGGAGCATCCTGGGTTTTCACCCATCTTTATAGGAGGGGCAGCAATGTGGAATCAGATAAATGCTTGCTTAAAATTTCTGGTGTTTTCTTCAGCTTTATTTCCAGAATGATTTTCACATTTCATGATCTTCTTGGAGGTAGCTTCAGTGCTGGTCCTTGCAGGGTCAGGTGCTGTGGTCTGGGACTGGATTGAAGAAGGTTTTGGATGGTGGAATAGCCACAGGATAAGAGGCTTCTGTGAAACCCCTGTGAATGGACTATTTCTAATAATCCCTTCCCATGGGGGACAAGAGGCCCTGGCACAGGGTGTCCAGAGAAGCTGTGGCTGCCCCTGGATCCCTGGAAATGGGATGTCCAAGGTTGGACACTGGGGCTTGGAGCAGCCTGGGACAGTGGGAGGTGTCCCTGCCATGGCAGGGGTGGCACTAGGTGGGATTTAAGGTCCCTCCCAACCCAAACCATTCTGTGATGCTATGATGATTCTCTGATAATATTATCAGAAAACCCTTTAATTGCTTCTGATTTTTCAAGACTTTTAGAAGGCAGCTTTGCCAGTTAGTATTTAGGAAAATTAATCTCATAAGGAGAATATTTTTGTGTCATTTCTGAATCCCTATTAGGTGTGGGCTGCAATAGGAGGGGATGGAGCCTCAAAGTGGTGTCTGGCTGTGCTGCTAAATTTGCCAACAAGTTCATTGTGGGTCCCTTCCAACTCAAGATAGTCTATGATTATATGAAAATATTCCACTTTGAAAGCATGTTTTTTCACTTAAGTTGGCCAAAAAGAAATATTAAGAAAAAAGTAAATACTAAGAAAAAAGTAAATACTAGGAAAAATTAAAGTGAATGGAAAGAGCTGGTAGGTTGGAGCTGACCCCAGATAAAAGATCAGATGCTGATTGACAGGAGCTCGTGCTTTTGGGAGGCAAAAATCAACTGAGGTGATTTTTGGAGCATATTGGGTGTGGGTTTATGCTGTGCTCTGGATTTAAGCTCCACTTAAGAATCAGTCAAGCACAGAAGCAGCCGAAGATCTGAGAGGTTCTTACTGCAGAGAACTGACATGATTGGCAGGGGAAAGAATTTCCTGATTTTACTTTGGTCCTGACCAGAAAGGCTTTTCATTTCATGAGGATGATGACTTCTATTGATTGGCAGATGGGTAAGAACTTGTTATCTTCTTAATTCATATCTGTAATGCTGGTTAATGTAGCACTGGTCTGTATGGACGTGCAGTACTCCCAAGCCACAGAAGGGTTTGAACACTGATCTCAAACCCCACTTTCCTCCAGAATATTATTTTAAAGAAAGAAATACATGGAAATGTGAGTAAATAAAAGCTTTTCTGGAACATATTAAAAAAAGGGAACAGAAATCAAAATGACAGGCCTGGTATGTGCCTTTCTCAATATTTTCATCTGGGTAAATCCAGGTTTATTTGCATTATATGGCTGCCATTGAGGCTGTCTACTTTACTTTTTTATTCCAGCCAGCAGTGCTGCTCCTCAGAATTTGTTGCTGTTGTCTTCCCAGACTCTTTAAGCCTCCTCAACCCAGAAATACATTATTTAGCCTGGCAGTCTGCAGAGTGCCAGTGTTCTCAGGAGCAGAGAGCATTAAGGGAAAGCAGGTATTAATCTTGATATTGCCAGTTGTGTAAGAATGATTAGGAGAACAAACTGCTGAATCTGAAGGTACATCCTTGGCTGGAACTCACTCTTTTCTTTTGGCTTCTCAAAGTCTCGCTTGTGGCCTTTTTGATTTAATCTGAGATGTACTGTTTTTCTGAAACGTGTGCAAACAGGTTACACAGTTAGCCTGAAATGGCTTGGATCGTAGCAGTAGAAGCACCTTGTTCCAGACTGCTTGGTAGGGGAAGAAGTCATCAGCAAAATAAGAAATACAGTCAGGAAAAATAAATCTGATGAGAATTACTTTGTTGAATGGAAGGTCTACAATGGAGTGAAATCAGATTCCTTTGTATTAAATGAAAATAGTGCTCTCTAAAAGTAGTTCAGAGATAGTTCTGTCTCAAGAATTTCCTCCACTTATATTTTTTACTCTTTTTCTTTTTTTTGTTCTTTGGCCTTCACTCTTCCCTTGTGAGTCATTTCACTCAACAAGCAGGAAGAAGTTTATCAAACAGGAGAAAAACAGTTTTTGCTTGATGTAGTATCACTAGCACTTGTTTATTTCTAAGAGAAAAGTAGGAAATACTTTGCTCTCTGGTAAAATTTCAATCTCAGTTTCTGGAGCCCTTTGAAGTCATCAAATCCTTATGTTTTTGATGGGGCAGAAGTTGAATTTCCCTGTGGCAGTCAGCACCTCTCTTATCTTCCATTTCTTTAGTTCGTATCCTTTCTCATGCCTTAGCAACAATTTTCCTGGGAGAACTGGGGAAAGGTTGTAATGTACACAACCAGACCTCAGTCACAAAGAGTTCGTGGCCCAAGGGTGACATTATTGTATCCGAAATAAACTGATGTAGGGAGGCAAAAAACAGCTCAGTGACAGCAACACCGATGCAAGACATAAGGGAAAAAGATTTCATTGTGATCCAATTTTGCTGGGCACTGTGGATGTGAAAGGAAGAACAGCTTTGAATTCAGGGAGGACTCAGGGAGCAGAGAGGAGAAGACACCCAGCTGATTACCAGAACCTTTTGTCTTTGGAGAATACACCCAGGTAGCATTCTTCAGAGAAATATTGGTTTTGAGGAGAAAAAAATGCAGATTTATGGCATGTCAGCATTTAATAATATTTGTTATTTTGTTGCGTTTGCTGAATTGTTCATACCAGGAGAATAAGAAACCTGGAAATCACGATGTTACATTTTAATACTGTGGATTGAACTACCTTTTGAACTCATTTTTCACTTAAAATGTTTTTAGCTTTCCCGTTATGAAAGCATGAACAAAAAGATTAAAAGCTCAATATTCAAGTACTTTTATCAAGTTATCACTGCTGCCAGGAACTTCAAAACTGAGCTCCTCTTGCACAGGATCACAAATGCTTTCTTCCTGGGCAGCTCAGCACCAGCCCCTCCACCTGAACCACTGCTCACCAAGCACACACCATTTCCTTACTGGGAATGCTTTACACAACAATCTCGGATTGGCAAGTCTTGTCCAATCAAGGATCAGAAAAAGAAAAATGGAAAAGGAAGAAGGGAAAAGGAAAAAGGAAAAAGGAAAAAGGAAAAAGGAAAAAGGAAAAAGGAAAAAGGGAAAAGGGAAAAAGGAAAAGAAGAAGAAGAAGAAGAAGAGGAGGAAGAAGAAGAAGAAGAAGAAGAGGAAGAAGAAGAAGAAGAAGAAGAAAAGGAAAAAAAGAAGAAAAGGAAAAGGAAAAGGAAAAGAAAAAGAAAAAGAAAAAGAAAAAGAAAAAGAAAAAGAAAAAGAAAAAGAAAAAGAAAAAGAAAAAGAAAAAGAAAAAAAGAAGCTGTCATTACGGTTATGACCTTTCTGCAAATATTTTCCATTGGCTTTGGGGATTTGTGTGATTTCCCCCACCTCCCCCATGCCTCCTGTTGAAAAATGCGGGCGTCTGGAGAATCCAGGCTGTCCAGGGTGGAATTTGAGATGCTGAGATTCTTTATGGCTACAGCAACTGTTGTACAAACATCAAAACAAATCATCAAATCCATCAAATCGTACCCTTTCAAAGTGGGTGGTGGAACTCCCACTAAATCCCTAAGCCATCCAGTAAGGAAGGATTTGGGTCAGGGCAGGAGCTAAGCTGGAAACTGGAGACAATTTTTTCTTGTGTGATAAGCAGAGAAAAAATCCATGGGATGGGCTACCCTGAAGGTACAGGCTGGCAGAATGTCCTGAGCTCTCTCCAGCTCTGCAGTTCGCAGGGATTCTGGGGGAGGTTTTGTGCCAAGGGGTCTCGTTCAGCTGAGAGCAGCCTTTGCCAGTCCCAGCCCCGAGGAAAGAGCCGGGAGCAGCAGTGGTGCCACCAGCTCGTGTTTCCTTGGCATGCTGGGGTGTGCCAGCTGCCCTGGGGACAGCCGGGACCTCTGCGTGGAACAGCTCGGTCCTGCCTTTGGCAGTGCCCAGAGGATGGAGGGGAAGAGCACAGGAAACTTTTAGGGGCAATTCCCTGGGGTCGCCCCCCTGTGACTGTTTGTGTCTCAGGGTTTCTCTGGGATTTTCCTGGGACATTACCCTCCATTTGTCCAGTCTCCTTTACTGCTCACCCGCACATTGTGTGAAGAACCCACCCTGAGCCCGTTATTTGCGACTTCGCTGGATGCCACCTGCCTCTAGCTCTGGGAGGTGCAGCAAAAACACCTAAAACAAACGACACCCTCTTGCCTTTCCCATTCCTTTCATAACTGTAGAGGACTTTGCTGTGTCTCCCTCAACCGCCTCTCTCATCTTTCTCATCCCTCTCTCACCTTTCTGATTTTTTAGCCGTGGTTTGCACAGAGGTTGTTGCAGGTCATGATGATGTTTTCAGTCTCCAGGAAGTGAAAGTTTTGGTTCCCCGCTCAGTTTCGCCTCTCTCTGCTTATCCATGGAGGACTTCTGTGTAGGATTCAGGGATTCCAGCTGGAACTTCTGCATGTCCCATCCATGGTTTCTTTGGTAATTAGGTTCTTACTTTTTAAAACACATTATTTTAAGCTCCACTGGACACTATATCACGCATATGTCAAATATGCCCAACATCCTCATTTTCTTTTAATGTTAATGACAGGAATTTACTGAGACTATTCTAGATTCATGAAACTGGAAACAGAGTTAAGACATGTCTTTCTTGCTGTCTCATTTACACTGCTTTAAAATGAATCATCCTATGCCACAATAGCATATGACAGCTGTAAAGAATCACATATCTTGCTCTGAGCCAGAATTTTTTTTTAAAAAAATCCCGAGCCAACACAATGTTATTTTAAGAGCTTCATTTGCTGGCCTTTCTTTTCTATACCCTGACAGACATAGAAATGCTCACACTGATTTATTATTTATCTGTAGGTTCTGCACATTTTGTCCTGAGCAAGGCTTATTTAAAATGGAGATATTTGGAGCTATAAACCAGCAATCAGTCTTAGGTGTGTGATTGTCACTTAAATCTCAGTGGAAGCTGTTTCTGAACCCCAAGGCACAGACAGACCTCCAGGTAAAACACCAGAGAGCCTCATTTCTCCTGCACACAGCCCAGCAGAGGGAATGGAGAGCCTGATGTTGCCCAAAAAGGATAAAAAGTGGGATCTGGCAGTGGCAGAAGAGAGGTCTGGAAGCACTGGATGATCAAGTTCACTGGAGAAGACAGCGAGATTTCTGCTGCTTTTTAAAGGGTCTCAGCTATAAACTGTGAGCTGTGTTGCTGTTGCACACAATCACCTACCCAAAGCAGTAACATAAAAGGTACATAAATAGTGCAGGCTCATCCTAATGGGTCATTCTCCTGGCTTTTTGCCTTCCATGCCTAAAAGCTTCTCTAGACATTTGGAAATGGCTGTAAATTCCCCAGATGTGATTCTGGTCCCACAGAGCCAATTCTTCAGCCTTTGTTTACTACGTTTTACAACTTTCAGAAATGTAACCCCTCTTGAGGGATGGGATGGAAAGAGGAAATAATTATAGATTCTTAAGGGTTAGAGAGTTGGAGAATTTTAAGACCCTCAGGCATTGTTGGCTGGAAAAAAATACTGTCCAGCGTTTGCAACTCTGTTAGATCCACTTAGTATAAATTAGTAATTTGGTCAGAGAATGTGTCAGAAGCAGTGGAGGAAATTGCTGCTGAATTATAAAAGGGAGGAAATTGCTGGTGCCCTCCAAAAGTGCACATGAATTATATGGCTGTGGTGGGCACGTTTGTTCAGCCCTGCCCGTGTCACCAGCAATTAAGGTTTCATACACAACTTTTCTTGAGAAAGAAAAAGTGCTGTTGCAAGGGCTGTGCTTTCAGGTTGTACCTTTGAAAAGCACCAAGGCTCTCAGTAAATAGTCACCGTCCCTGGAAGGTATTCTCCAGTCTTTGAAGGTAACATTCCTCCAGAGAACAACCCAAGACAAAATCCACATCTGTTCAGACTGGTTGTGTTCAGTACCTGAAAATAACCAAAATCACCCATGGCAAAAGTGTGTACAGCTTCTGGGCATCCGAATGGGAAACTTCTCTTGTTTGTGTCTAATTTTGTTTGAGTGTTTGCTCTTAACCAGCATTTGGAAGAAGAGATTGATTTACAAAACAGAATTTCGGATATGATAATCGAACAAACAAAAAGCTGAAATAAGGGTAAACAAAAGCAGTGGCTCCTTTAAGGCACCAGTAGGATGAACAGGAAAATGAAAGAATACCATTACAATTAACCAAAGAACTCCTCAGAGAAGCGTTTTTAGGATCAACAAATACCTAAGGGGTGCTCCATTACAGCTAAAATATGTTGACCTGTTTCTCTGGGATCACTGTACAAAGAATGAACAGCAGCATTCATGAGTTAAACCTAATTTCATAATCTTGCTGTAGTGATAAGATACACATCCCAAACAGAAGTTATTGCCTTCAGATGGGGTCAGGTTTACATCGTTTGTTGGAAATGAAGTGATTCTGTGGCAGCTGGAAACTTCAGGAGGCACTTGAAACACTGTGAAATGGTTTAGGATGTTTGTTCCTGGAAAAGAAAAAAGATCTTCAGTGAAATTTGTATTTCTTCGTGACATCAATCTGCCAAAATTATAGGTATCTGGGAAACTCAGCAGCTCATTAGTGTTTTTTAAAAGACTAATATTTGGAAAGATTAGAAGGATGTTTTACAGTTTTTTATCCGTGATTTGTTCATGAAAATCAAGAAACTTATTTGAACTAGCAACAGATATTGCATTGATACGGATAGAGTATTTTTCTCTTGGAGGTATAACCCTGTTAAATTGCTCCTGAACATTTAAAGGAGCTGCTGAACACTCATCACCTGCACCCACACTCATCACCTGCTGTGCTGAGCCTTACAGCCTGCACAAAGCAGGCACTGGATGGTTTCTTTTTCAATATACACTTCTAGGCCACGATTAAAAAAAAATTTGCTGTCCTCTGTTTGCATAAATCTGTAATTTTTTAGTGTTCCCTTGCTGGCTCACATTAAATTGGTTTTTCAGAAACCCCACGAGGGGAAGGCGATGTCAGCTCATCCTCTGCACCTCTCTGCCGGCTCTGGAGCAGGGTGGGACCTCCTGGAGCATCCCTGCAAGGACTGGGCACAGTGCTGTCCATCTCACAGACCCATTTCTGTCACGCTGCGACAGCGAGCTGCATTAACTCGCACCCTGCTTCTGCTCCCCTTCCCTGCATGCATCTCTCATTCTCCACTGCCTTCAGATTGCCAGGCATCTCGAAATGGAGACTGGCCTTAAGGCTTCTGGAAGGGAACTGGGACAGAGTGCGGGCACAGGAATTAAAGGGAAGGGTTTGGGTTTGACAGGTTCCCAAACAGGTGTCAAAGATTCAATAATGTGAGGAGCTCTACTCAATGTAGTAAATATGTTTTACCTGAATTCTTCTACTTGGCAGGTTTAGGACTATTCTGTATTTAAATCAATACTTCATCAAAGAGAGAAGTCTGAGCTGAGGCAACTGCTAAATTATTACTTACAATCTTTTTCTGCTAAATTTGTCTGCATAGTTTGTTTGTGTTTTGTAGGGTCTGGGAGTGCACTGGGTTTTTTCCACCTGGATACAAGAAAAAGCTATATCCCAATCAAATCTTTAATCAGTGGGACAGATTACTAAGGAAGGTAGAGTGAACTGAGCCTCATGCAGCTGACCCTGCCATGAGCAGGAGGCTGGAGCTGAAACCTTCTGAAGTCCTTTCTGAGCTCAATAATCCTGTGCTCCTGTGACTCTTACTGAGCTTATCCACTGAAAGGGTCTTTTTTCCTCCCTCTGATTATACAGAGATCAAATACACAACCCTCACCCCCCAAGTTTGTCAAAATGTGTTATTGCCACGTCACGTATGCTCCGGTTCCCAAACTGACCCGGAGAGTCTGCAGTGCAACGCACATTCCCGTGTGCTCAGCAGCGGGAGAGGCATTTAGGGTTTTTGCTGGGAAGTGTTGGTGAACAGGAAGTGCAGGACTGGAGGGGATCACCTGTCCCTACAAGGCTCATCCCATGCCGGTTTATCAATGTCTCCTTTGCCAGCACTGTGCTGGACTTCTCTCAGCTTCCCTCTGCGTACATGGAACACAGCCACATCTATTTGCAGCTGGCATTTTGCTGGGCTAAACGAGAAATTCTTGTAGTCTGTTTTGATCTCTTCTTAGGGGAGAGCCTTCAATCACCCTCCTGCCCATTCTGCTTCCGGTCCTCGCTGAGATCTGGGGCGCAGCTTTGCAGCTGTGTCATTTCCAGCTGCCACCTCCCAGCATTTCACACCAGTTCCTGTCATTAGGCAATAAATGCATTTTGCATCGTTCCCTCGCTTTCTCCCTCCTTTCTCTTGGCCAATACCTTATGTGTTTTACATGTTCATGGTACTGGGTGTAGTGGGGTGACCCTGGCTGGGTGTCAGGCACCTGTCAAAACCTTTCTCTCACTGCCCTACACAGCTGGATGGGGGAGTGAAAATTTAATGAACAGTTCGTGGGTTAAGAACCATGAGAGACCATTCAGCAAATACTGTCACAGGCGAAACAGGTTCTAGAGGTAGGAAGTGAATTTATTACTAACAAAATCAGAGCAGGACAATGTGAAGCAAAATAAACCCTTAAAAACACCTTCCCCCCACCCTCCCTCCTTCCCAGCTCTACCCCCTAACCCAGGGGTGCAGGGAGATGGGAATGGGGCCATGGTCAGTTCATCCCCCGTGGCTTCTCCCGCTGCTCAGGGCCAGGAGTTGCTCCCCTGCTGCAGCCTGGGGTCCCTCCCATGGGAGAGCTCTCCAGGAACTTCTCCAACCTGGTCCATCTCACGGGAACAGCCCCCTCCCACTGCAGCCCCGTGGGTCACTGCCATGGGGTCAGTCCTGCAAGGACAGGCGGCTCCAGCCGGGGCCCCTCTGTCCACGGGGCTCCCACAGGATCACAGCGTCCCCTCAGGCATCCCCCCCTCCATCGGGGCTCCTCCAGGGGCTGTGGATGGATCTCTGCATCCCCGGGGATCTGCAGGGGCTGTGGATGGATCTCTGCATCCCCGGGGATCTGCAGGGGCTGTGGATGGATCTCTGCATCCCCGGGGATCTGCAGGGGCTGTGGATGGATCTCTGCATCCCCGGGGATCTGCAGGGGCTGTGGATGGATCTCTGCATCCCCGGGGATCTGCAGGGGCTGTGGATGGATCTCTGCATCCCCGGGGATCTGCAGGGGCTGTGGATGGATCTCTGCATCCCCGGGGATCTGCAGGGGCTGTGGATGGATCTCTGCATCCCCGGGGATCTGCAGGGGCTGTGGATGGATCTCTGCATCCCCGGGGATCTGCAGGGGCTGTGGATGGATCTCTGCATCCCCGGGGATCTGCAGGGGCTGTGGATGGATCTCTGCATCCCCGGGGATCTGCAGGGGCTGTGGATGGATCTCTGCATCCCCGGGGATCTGCAGGGGCTGTGGATGGATCTCTGCATCCCCGGGGATCTGCAGGGGCTGTGGATGGATCTCTGCATCCCCGGGGATCTGCAGGGGCTGTGGATGGATCTCTGCATCCCCGGGGATCTCCAGGGGCTGTGGATGGATCTCTGCATCCCCGGGGATCTGCAGGGGCTGTGGATGGATCTCTGCATCCCCGGGGATCTCCAGGGGCTGTGGGGGCACAGCTGCCTCCCCAGGGGTTTCACCACGGGCTGCAGAGGAATCCCAGCTCCGCTGCCCGGAGCAGCTCCTGTCCTTCCTCCTGCCCTGCCCTGGGTGTCTGCAGAGCTGCTCCTCACACCCCACTCTTCTCTGGCCACAATTACATCTGTGCAATAACTTTTTTTCCCCTTTTTTTCCTCAAACGGTTATCCCAGAGGTGTTACCCCCATTTCTAACCAGCCCAGCCTTGGCCAGCAGCACATCCATGCTTGGAGCTCCAGCCCCATCAGCTCTGGGGTTTCCACTGCACTTTTCCCACAGAATCTGTTCAAGAGCCTGCAGTGTCATTGAGATAAAACTAATGGAGCTGCTGTTATTTTGGCTCCCCTTCTGCCCTGGCTCTGAAGTCTGAGTGTGATTGCAGCTCCCCTTTGGTCAGGCAGTGCCTCACCTCCATTGACAGAGGCCTCTCCTATTTCACTTGCACTTCATCCCTCTGTGCTTTCATATAGTCTGGAATGGATGCTCTCAGGCCCTCACAGTGTAAGCACATCAAATCCTTTGATCTGTGGGGTTTTTTTGACAGTGGCAGCCTCCTTTTCAGTACTTTGTTCCCATTAGATAGCTTGGTTTTGCCTTAGACTCTTCAGTTTTCCTCTTATGAAAGCCAAAGGAAAATATTCATTCTAAAATAAGGTTTAAAAAAAAAAAAGATTAAATTACTTCCTATAGCATCTTCATGTCTTGTCCTTTTTTTGTGTATTTCATTTATAGGACTGAAGGCACTTGTCACTGTACAAAACATTTGTTTTAGGACCATTCTTGAATTATTCTTACACTTTTATCTCTAAAATGTAGCTTTCTTATGTTGCTTATTTTCCTTCTAGTGTGTACCTAATATCTCTTTAGGGTTCATTACTACCCATTTGGGGCTGGAAGCCTCCTGAAGAAGTTCTTTCCTCTTCTTTATAGACAGGTTTTCCATTTTGAATGACTGAGCTCTTTTATATCCTGAGGTTTTCTGTTCATTTTGGATGTTAGCATTCCTAATTTTTCAGGGGTTTTGTTGTGTTTTGGGGTTTGTTTGTTATGGGGATTTTTGGTGTGTTGTTTGTTTTTTCTTTTGTTTTGTTTTTTTTAAATTGAAAATCTTTGTTTGTAGGTTTCATTTATTTTTTATCTTGGAAGTGGAACTGCCTCATGATCTAATTAGTTACTGTCCACATTGGTGATAAGATTAATAACTGAAAATTTAATTCATTACTATTGGCTTAATATATTTCGATGTGTGTGTGTACTGGGTGTAGTGTTTTGATGGGTATATATATTGTGAAATGCATATTTTGTTGTGTCAAAACCTGGGGGGCCCTACCACCAGCCCAGGAAATAACCAGACCCTGCTGCTGTCATGGACCCATTTTTCCAGCTCTTTTCCAGGAGAGCTCCTGCTTGTCCAGCAGTGCCAGAGCCCAGTGCCAGCGTGGTTCTGTTCACAGATATATGACTTCACAGGTAAAAAATCAAGTTTAGACCCCAGAGTAACTCACTGTCCATCCCCCTTTTGCTTTGGTATCTATTAATGTTTTCTCTCTCTCTCCCCTTGTCCTTTGGTGTTTGTATTCTGTATATTCTTCCATTATGTTTCTTCTTCCTTTAAAAAGAATGTTTAAAAAATCACCCATGTAATTTATAGATTAATGGCCTTCTTTTTCACTCTTCCTGCCTTGATTCCAGAGGGATGAGAGGCTGGCTGTTGAGCAGAGCTTCCTAGGCAATGTCGTCTTTCCTTCCCAGACGTCTGGGAAGGTTCCTTGCAGGAACATCTCAGTGCTGTGTGCTGTTTTGTGATAGCTTCAAACCACTTTGTCCCTCTCAAGGGACCACAACAGTTTCACTGAAAATCATCTGAGCTCTTTTCCACTCCATGAGATCATGTTTGCCCTTCAGTTTTCCTTGGTCAAAAGGGATTTCTAGTTCTTGAATTGCCTGCTGTCTTCCATGGTCTTTTGTGGCTGGCGTGTTTTGCCTTGAGCTGTGCGTGAACTCCTCTGATCCTTTCCTGTGAGAGCCTCGTCAGGCAGCATCTCACACAGGAATGTGTGTGCACCTCTCTTCAGTCTCAGGAAAACACAGAGTGATGGGACAGCATTCAAAATGATACTTCGTATTAGTCTGTGTGTTTATTTGAAGGAGTTTTATCCATGTTTATTTGTATTGCCCAGCAAAATGGGAGACCATCAAAGGAATGAGAAAGCATCAAAGACTCAAAAAAGTAACACTCCCCTCCCGTGACAACTTGTAGCTATTTTTCAGCCGGTTAAAAGTGTTGAGGGTTTTTACAGCTGGGTCCTAAAGCAGGGTTTCACAAATGTTTCTGTGCACTCCAACTTAGTTTGCTTGTTACTAGGTTACGCCACTTCAGAGATGATTCAGCAAAATATTTAATATTCTATCCTTAAATGTTCTGCATGTGCTCAAATGCTTTGTTGGACTGAGTCCTTGAGGGAGAACTTTCTGCTCTTAGCCCAGGCCCAAAGCTTATTCTTGTGGAGAATATTTTCACTCTGAAAGGTATGGTTTGCTTTTCTGTTGTTGGTGGGATTTGTGGAAGCAGGTAGAGAGGTCAGGCAGACAGGCTTCAAGATGGCGAAGAAGCAGATTTTATTTACAAGAACTTCTTTTTATACACAGTAATAAACAAGTGTCTATTGGTCAAAGACAATCCACCCCCAAAGACCTATTGGTTATGGCTTGTGCACATCTAACACAAAACACAGAGAATAAGAAAGTACAGTTTATCGATATTCTCCATGAGAGAGAAAGGAAAATCCTAAAACACTGCAACTACAGGAGGGCACTGTGGCTTCCCAACGAGGAGCAGGAATGAGATTGGGAGATTCAAGCCAGCATGGAAATCCCCTTGGTGGTTCCCCTTTATCTCAGGCTCAGCATCAAGTACCAGAATCCTGAAATCTTGGCACATGTGGAATTTTCAAGGACCAGAAGCAGAATAGAATTGTCTCTGCCACTTTGCAAGAGATTGGCCCTGTAAGGTGAATAAGAAGAGGACCAGGTCCCCCAGGTTCCGGTGGGATTGCTGTGTGCTCAGAAAGCTTGAGGAGGGAAGTGAAGGTGGTCAGAGGTCGGGACAGCTTCCAGACAAGGACCCAGCCAAAGCAGGGCTCTGGAGTGTTGGAAGGTGACTCTCCTCATTCCCACCTTCTCCACTCTTTCCCCGGCTTCCATCCTCAGGTGTTTGAAGTGTGGACTCATGTTCGAGTCTGTGGAGCTGTAGCAAACATAGAACATCCAAAATATTCACAACAAATGTTTATTGGGAAAAAATCAAATGAAGATTGACTTAAATAACTAATTTGGGTACCAGGAAAGCTTCAGTGATGTAATATCCTCTGATGCCCACAGCTAAGGTGCTTTCCTCAATGACCCTCCTGTGTCTGCAGACACATGGGACAGGGCAAAAACGCAGCCGCAGGTGAAGCTCTCGCTGTGCAGGGGGTGAATCTGCAGCAGTGGGGCTGTTCTCTCTGTTCTTTGCTGTTCTCCAATCTGCATTCCACACTGACCCTCGCCCTGTGATCATGCTGACCCCAGTTGGAGAGCACAGAGGAGCCCCACAGGTCAGCTGGAGAGCCTGTGCAGGATTTGGCATGTAAAGATGGAGAGCTGTGCTGCCTCTTGCTTCCCCCACTGCGACCTCACTGTGTTATTTCATCTTCAGCTCGCCTTAGGGCACCACCACTTAGGGCTCTGCAGGGTGGGTTCTTACACTCCCCCCATTCCTGCAGGCTCACATCCCTTCCAGGGGTGTATTAAGCAGCGTGACAGATGTGTCACATGCTGGCTCTTTCATCCTCTCTGCAGGAGGAGTGTCTGCAAGGGAGCGGTTTATTTGGGATTTATCCAGAGCCACAGCTACACATGGCGGGTCTGCCCAGAGAGAGTCAGGGGCACGTGTGGCTCGCTAAGGATTCACTAAAGGGTGTGGAATCAACTCACACTCACCTGCTCTTTAGGTTGGGAAGCGGTGATGCTTGGTACGATCTGCAGTTTCTGTGCAAATTTGTTGTGTGGTGTGGTGTTACTTTGCAAGAAAGTTAAACCAAAATCATCAAAAGTGAAACAGAAATCTTTATGCCCTGCCTGCTCTATGGGAGACAGTAGCCAGGCTCACTACTTTAACCTCTTAACTATTCCTTATTTTATTTTGTTAGCTATTTCATCACCTTTTCATCAGTTTTGAAAATATAAAAGGAAGAATAACAAGGACCATTCAGTAAAATTATAGAACATTGAAAATGTCAAAGGAATATTGTTTACTGTTATCTTAGAGAGAACATACGGGGCTATAAAACTGCAATGCCTCGTTGTTGTGACAAAGACTGTAAGAAGGACGGAAAGGCTGGCATAAATCCACTCTTTTGACAATGACTACAAGAGTGGGAAATAGTACAATTGAATCGATTCACTGTCATGCCAGCTTTTTGATTGCAGTCGGTTGTTAACACTCACGAACTTTTGGATGACTTTTAGTTTACTTCAAGTGACCAAACAGCTGTTTGGGGACTGTTTAGAGGCGAGCTGCCAGTGACAAAGTGCAATGTTTCATTTCTTTCGCTCTAGTCAAGGGTCCAATGGATTCATTAAGTGAAGGCTGCAGGATGCCTGAACTTGCCTGGGTCATTTATTTACCCTCAGCTCACAGGAGTGTTTCCCATCCCTCGTTTCCTACACCAGCTGAAGCAATATGATTATTTCAAGAGCCATCAAGCTCAGGCTATGTATTTTTATGGCCCCACCAACAGCTATCCCTGGATTCTTCCCATGCCATGCCAGCGGGGCCTTTGGTTATTGTCAGGGAGGAGCATTAGCCTGCAGCATTCGCCATGAAAGCACAGCTGGGAGGGTGTTTGTGGAAGTGTCGCTTTCTGTTCCCTGCCCAAGGAAACTGATATTGATGAGTATGGGGATTACGGGCACATTTGCTCCGACTTAGTGAGGCTGCTCTTAAGTGTGGATAATATCCTCCTTTCTCCATCTGACCCAACTGTCTGAAATGTGTCTCTTCAGGAGCAGTTTGGATTTCTGCTGCTTCTGATGAATGCAAACAGGCACCTCAGAAGGGGCATGGCAGGTGTCTGGCAATCAGTCCCTGTGATTACACAGGAATCTTAACAAGGAGGTGCTCATCTTTTCCAGTGCTAAATTTAGATGAGATGAACACTGACACAAAGGGGGTGATTGATGTCCTATTTCTTCTCTGTGTAAGGACTGGAGCAACCTGGCCTGGTGGAAAGTGTCCCAAGCTGTCCCTGCCCATGGCAGGGGCTGGAGTAAGGTGGGTGGTAAGGTCGCTTCCAACCTAAACCAGTCTGGGATTCTGTGATGAGTCCTGCTTGCTGTAAATTCCAAATTCAATTTGGGCTAAATCAGTTTTGACTGACACTTATAAGAATGAATTCAAGGACTCCCCTCCATAGTAAATTATAGAATCACAGAATCCCAGAATGGTTCGGGTGGGAAGGGACCTTAATCTCATCCAGTGTCACCCCCAGCCATGGCAGGGACACCTCCCACTGTCCCAGGCTGCTCCAAGCCCCAATGTCCAACCTGGCCTTGGGCACTGCCAGGGATCCAGGGGCAGCCCCAGCTGCTCTGGGAATTCTATTCCAGGGCCTGCCCACCCTCCCAGGGAACAATTCCTTCCCAAGATCCATGCATCCCTGCCCTCTGGCCTTGGGAAGCCATTCCCCCTTGTCCTGCCACTCCAGTTCCTGATGAAAAGTCCCTCCCTGGCTTCCCTGGAGGTGCCCTGAGATACTGAAATCTCATTGACTGTAATGAGATTTATACCTTGTTATTGTAATGCTTCAGCTGTGAATCCTGAACTCTCTAAAATTTTGGGTTGCTGTATAAGAAGTCTGTAGAATGTGTTATTCAATAGTGGACGGTAGCCGAATGGGAGCCAGAACTCTGAGTTTTATATGAAGATTCTGTTTTAAAAATCCCCAAGTAAGTAATGACATTTAATGCAGGGGTTTTCAGAACCCAGATAAAGTAGCTATCTGACACAGACTGCAGGGTTTAGAAATGAGGTAACCACCTCTCTTCCCAGTCTTTCTGAATTGGTGGATCTGATATATTATCAGGCATATTAAATTTAATTTTTCAGTGGCTTTTCGGAACTAGAATTATTGAATTAAGAGTAGGTTTTTTTCCCTGCTGCTTTGTTTTCTTAATCTTCTTCTAATGCTCAGTTGGTCTGAAAAGATATTTACATATCTAAAATTATGTAATTCATAAAGTAAATCAAGCTTTTAATTAAGAACTAAAATAAAGTTGTTCTAGAAGGGGGAATGGAACATTCTGAATTCTTATTTAAATCTTGTCTTTCAGAATTTTATAAATGGTAAATATTACACATTTGATCAGTACATAGAGATATTAAAAAATTGAAAAATCTTTTAAAATAACCATACATGTCCATAATTCAGTTATTTGCCTTAAAAATGAAAATCTAATAGCTGACAATATAATAAAAAGGACTATATCATCTGTTAACTGTATATAATTATATTAAAAATATCAGTCTGTACTTGATTCAACAATTTTTAAGATCTTGTTAACCTTTCAAATTAGATTTGTACTATCAATTATACTTAACCAGGAACTTTTTATCCATGGCTTTTATATTTCCTTAATTAGTTTCATAACTCATTGTAGGCATTTTTCTAATAATGTCACACAGTAGTACAGCCACAGCAGGATTTTCAGGGATGTCTGGTTCCATCTTCCCCCTTTCTCCGCTGCCACACTGTAACTGGGAGATGATGAATGTTCCCACCTCCAGCTCCACTCTCACTTGAAATATTCCTACAAAATTCGTCAAGGGCCAGACTTTGTGTCTGAGAGCAGCAGCGTGAATGGGCTCTGCGGGCCCTGGCTTCAGGCTGTCATCCTGAGAGAATGGACAACAGGCGTTCCATAATTATCTCCTGGATTATCCCTGCTGCTTTTCAGAATGGCGTGAAAAAGTCTTTTTGCCTCTGAAACTTTCAGAGGATTCTCTCCAGCCAGCTTGCCCTGGCCCTGACCCTTGCGAGGCCAGAGTTAAGCTCACACTGTGTGTAAGAACAGCCCCAGCACTCCCTGACAATCTGGTGAAGCTCCAGCAGGATTCATTTTCACCCCAAGGAAAAGCATTGTTCTTAAGGACACATCTCCATAAAGTTCAGCTCTTTAGCAATGACATAAAAACTCCTCTCAAGACACTGTCATGGTTTGGAAAAATAGAAAGATGGCACAGCATTAGAAAATGTTTTAAAAATCAACGTGTCTATCTTACAGAATAGAGAACATAATTAAGACATAGTTCATCTGGATCCACATACTTGGGTAATAGTTCTTTTTTTCATATTGGCAATATTCTTATCCCTTTCCAGCCTTCTGGTTTCTTACAATTTAGCTTCTTATCATGATTATTCATTATTGTTTCCAAAACACATTTTAGAACATGCACATTCTATGTGCAACCAGATAACATCCTTTTTCACATACACACACATCAAATTCACATTAACAGCCCCGAGGCAGTGATATCATTTATCATAGCTTAACATTTCTCTGCAGTTTAGAGCTGTAGGATGGGGAAGGACAAAGACAACTTCTTAAAATAGTCCTGACAGCTGTTTCTCCAGCCTGTCGTTAAATCTTTCCCCATGGACCATATGCTGAAGTCCAGTTTGAACCTAATTTCAATCCACCACCTCTTGTTTTATCAGCTCTAAGTAGGGAGAACAAATTGTTTCTGTCTTCTTTATGGTGACCTCCCATATATTTGGAAATCCTGTTGCTGTTCTGCAGGCTTAGGCTCACATTCCTTCCCACCTTTTTGATCTGTCATGTTTTCTGTGCTTTGGCTCATCTCTCTTTCCCCAAGGATGGTGCAGAGCTCTCCATGCTGAGTGGTCCAGAAGAGATTGGATGTGTTTAACAGTCCATGCTCTTGTTCCAGTTCTCATCTGCATTTTCTGGGTTTTTCTTCTCCAGTGTGGCACTGCTGAGTCTTGACCACAGGAATTCCCCAGAGCCTGCACCCTGACTGGTGAAGTCAGGTGAAGTCAGGAGCTGCTGCCTGCCCACAGAGCTTTAGGATTCTGCTTTCCTGCAGCCTGTTTGCTCAAAGCTGTCCTGTGAGGAATGAATACCCAAGTGAGGAACAGTGCTGGCCATGGGCTCAATCCTGCAGAACTCCATCACAGTCCTCTCACTTGGATATGGATCTGTTGGTAATGAGCCCCTGTCTGCATGTTTTTATGCAGGTATCCGTTTTAAATGAGGTTTGGGTTCTGAGTGTGCTCTTTTCATTCTCCTGGCCTACCATTCCTCTCCTAGGAGTTCTCTAGAAAGACTGGCTTAGTCCAGCCAGCCTTGCAAGTGTGTAGGAAAAAGCTTATCAAACTAGGGATGCTGTAACCAATTTTCTCCTCACAGAGCCTCTGAGCTTATCCTCACGTTCCCGATTTTCATTGTGCCCAGCTATCTCTAATGCTTGACAATTTTAACAAAATAATAATAATAATAATAATAATAATAATAATAAATTAAAAATTGTTTTAAACACTCAAAATAATGGAGAGAGGTGGTCCTGTGGCAATTCTGTGCAGTGGCCAAGGATCCCAGTGTCCTGCAGAGGGAGGAGCTTTCAGCACATCAGGCTAGCTGGGAGCAAGCCTGGGAGAATTGTTCCTACCATTCCCAGTATTTTCCCTTCTCCTCGTGCCTATCTGTTCATGCAGGGAAATACTGGGAAAGCAGCCCCTGCTGCACCTGAACAGCTCTTACTTGGTGGCCGCACACTGAAATGAAATTTAGAAGAACATCCTCAAAGGAAGAGACATATGAAATATTCCCAAGGACCCTTGAAAGGTCTACAGCAAAGTGAGGGGAAAAATCCCCCCAAAATTCTCCTTTTCAATGGATGCTGCCCCCCCCCTCCAGTCTAGTATTTCTCATGCGGCATTGCTTTCATTTTTTCAAAAACCAATTATGTGCTTGAAGATGGAATTTGTGGATGTGAAAAATCAGCAAAATACACAAATGTTGTTATCCTGAGGCCAGGGGGAGCACTGCATGAATGTGAAAGGCTACAGTATGAAAACCATGAATTTTACAAACTTATTGTTTCAGCGCAAACTGATTATATTTTAAATAAAAACTGGTGCTCTAACTTTTAGCAGCTCTAGAAATTCCACCATATTTTGCTACTACAGAAATTGACTGTTTTCTCCTGCATTATTTAATGAAATATTTTAGCACATTTAGTGAACAAAAAGTTGGTCTGTCTCAACTTTGCCCGTCATTTTTCTCCTGCATGACTTCTTCCTGTCATTGATATGGTTTTACACCAATGCTACTTCCAAAGGTATTAAACATAACTGCTTAAAATTATTCAATTGTGACTTGTGCTGAGCACAGATGTTTAAGCACAATGGAGAAATATATTAAAATTACTGATTTTTATTAACTTAATATTTGCTGCTGTGTAAGAAAGCTGATGTTTCTGATCTAGATCTCTGTTTCTGAAGCAAAGAACTAAGGCACAGGTTTGGAAGCTGATACATGCACACATGCCAAGTTCAAAAAGGAAGTGAGCATCCACATTTATTTCCTATACTTAATGTTGTTAGCAAATTAGATGTAGACTGTATAGGAGTTAAATCCTGTATGATACTGGCTTATTCTTGGAGACATTTAAATGGCATGCAAATACAGATGGATTGTGATTTTTGGCAATTAAATTATTAGATAATTTTTATTCTATTAAAAACCCCACCAACAGTATGAAAGACCCATATGTGTGTGAATGCTGGTTGCAAATTACATGGAATTTTTCAGATTGGATGTTTGTAGAGCAGTGTAAATTCTTCCAGAACACCCTGTAGGAGTAACAACCTGGGATTCCTGCATCTCACCTTTTGGCCAGTGTTACATCTGAAATACAGAAAAAAAAAATTCAGAAAATTTCAGACAAAATACAAGAAAAATGTTACAAAGAGCTACAGAGTGTTCAGGGCTATTTGTAACCTCACGTCTGGGATTGCCCTTTGGATCTGCTCTCCTGGATGTGCTTCCTTCTGAAAAGACTTAGTGCCAGAATATGGTTTGCTTTTCTGTTGTTCGTGGGATTTGTGGAAGCGGGTAGAGAGGTCAGGCAGACAGGCTTCAAGATGGCGAAGAAGAGGGGAGATTTATTTACAAGAAGTTATTTTTATATACAGTAATAAACAATTGTCTATTGGTCAAAGACAATCCACCTCCCAAGACCCATTGGTCAAGGCTTGTACACCTCTAACACAAAACACAGAGATTAAGAAAGTACAGTTTATCTATATTCTCCATGAGAGAGAAAGGAAAATTCTAAAACAGTGCAACTACACCAGACTTTAACTGAATTTAGAGTGGAAGTTCTGAGCCCTCAGGAGTCCCCACCTGGAGGGCTGGAATGAAGGATCCCATTCCAGGACAGAGCCCCTTCTCTCAGGGCGTGACCTTCAAGGACGCTCCCTGGAGCCCCTGGGCTCCTTCCCGGAGGCCCTGGATGAGCAGGGCAAGGCTGGGAGCTCCAGTGCTTCCCTGAGAGTCCCCCTGGAGCTCCTCACCTGGGGAGGGAGGTCTGGGCTCATGTTTGCTCCATGTCCTTCAGGTGCCGCCCTGCTGCCTCTGGACAAACAGAGGGACAAATCAGATGAGTAATAAACCCAGCTAACAATAAATAGGAAAAGTGTCACGTAAAGAACAGGGTAGAATATTATTTAAAGTGGGCACCTCAACCTGTTTCCCTGAGTAACTGCACAAATAAACTGTTATTCATTTTGAAGGTTAAGCTCTAATGATACCTTTAAAACACTGAAGTAAAGTTCAAATGCAATCTACTATTTATGATAAAGTGTTCCCAGTGTTGGAGGCAACTTTTTCCCAAATTGATTATATTCCCTTTTGAGCAGAAGGAGGTTTCAAGCATCTAATTCAGGAAGAGTCATCCATCTTCCTTTCTGCTAGTCAGACAGCTCGATATTCCAGTTCCTTCACAAAGTCTAACTTACCAATGGAATGGATATTTCTTTTTCTTCAGCAATACAGGCTCTTTTTGAGTAGTTCTAAGCCTGTTTAGCATTCGTGTTCCTTGTGACAGGCATTCATTTTTGGAACAAACTCGTGTGTGCATCAGAAATGAGAAAAGAAAAATGACAAATGCCAAAAAGAGGCATTTGAAAGAGTTTTAAGGATTACTAAAGAATTTTTTTTAAGATTCACAGATATTTGACAGGCAGTCTACCGCTAAAAAGCAATTACTGTAACCTGGGAACATACAGAGTTAATTCATATTATTTTAATTTATTGTTTGGGAGTTCTTTTCTTTACTAGTGATAAACAGATGCAAATTTTGGCCGTGAATCTTGTTGGGAACACATCCAGCTATTTTTGTTATAATTGCTAAGAAAATGCTTTTATCTGCAGTTTCAAGAAACGTCATTCTTTTTACATGACTCTGGGATAATGACGCTTTGTGTTCCAGAGCAAATCCAAGAGAAAAGTGAACAGGGGATAACCAAGGAATTTCAAATCACAAAATCAGCCAGCTTTATGAGGGAATCTATCCCTGATGTCAGTCACAATACTGGAAGGGCTTGGGGTTTACCATGAACTTGGCAAGGGTTAATCCCTGTCTCTCCAAACCCAACAGCCAAGCAGGAAATGCTGTTTTCAAGTTCCACAGTGATGTAGCTTTATTTTTCACAGCTAAAATTAGACATTTAAATGCCACAAAGGTGGTATTTTAATTCTTCGCTGTCACCGGGTGTGAATAAAATTCATCCTGGCTGAAAAACAAAACATGCAGCCTTTCTTTCAATGAACAATCCCCTTCATTGGTACATTTTCATTGGTAGAATTTGCCAAAAGATAAATGAACTTGTCAACTCTGAGTCGCTCCTATTTGTTCCAGGATGCCCCGAGTCGTGCCATGATCAGTCTTTTCCCACCGAAGCTGAAGAGATGACCTTTTAATTTTTGTTCAAGTACAGAATGCTAAACGAAAGTCATAAAACCTCTGTGCATTTCGGGTGTAAAATCACCCTGAGTCTGCTGCTCCCAAGGCTTGAAACATGGCTTGGTGACACAACCCAGCCAAGTGTGGCATCAAAGTAATGATGTTGTAATTAAGGTAGAGGTGGAACTTCCATTTTGGACATATATTTTGGATTGACGATGCCGTTCTTCAGAAAACTCCCTTCAGGTTGCAAATTTCTCATGTTGTTCTGCCATTTCTAAGTGTGAACAAAGAAATAATTTCTGGCCCATCAGGAATTTGTAATTGTATTTGATTGCGACCTCAATCATCATCCAAGCCCTGCTGGGGAGGAGACTTAAAAACTTGAGATAAACAGAAACTGAGACAGAATTCAGCCTGGAGAAGTGAAGGTTGTGCGGAGACCTCACAGCACCTTCCAGAATCAGAAGGGGCTACAGGGAAGCCAGAGAGGGACTTTTCATCAGGAACTGGAGTGGCAGGACAAGGGGGAATGGCTTCCCAAGGCCAGAGGGCAGGGCTGGATGGATGCATGGATCTTGGGAAGGAATTGTTCCCTGGGAGGGTGGGCAGGCCCTGGAATAGAATTCCCAGAGCAGCTGGGGCTGCCCCTGGATCCCTGGCAGTGCCCAAGGCCAGGTTGGACACTGGGGCTTGGAGCAGCCTGGGACAGTGGGAGGTGTCTCTGCCATGGCAGGGGTGGCACTGGATGGGCTTTGAGGTCCATTTCAATCCATGATTCAATGATCCTAAAATTTAACACAAATTTAATTTCTGGCTAACGAACCTTGCCAGCTTCTGGCTGACCACCTTCATAATGTCATGAATGACGGTAATGAGGAGTCAGGGATTTCCTTTCATGTATTTCTATGCTTTTCTGAGAAGAAAATTAGTGAAAGGGAATGACTGGAATAATTTAAATAGGATGTAGTTCAGTAGTGTGCAATTCAAGGGTGTTAGTTCAGGGAATAAAAATAATTTCAGGTGGAATCATGTGTGTTGGAGGAGGAGGAAGAGCAGAATTCAAAGGAATGAGTTACATTGTGTGATGACTGTGAATCTCTCATGAGACCCAAAACTAAAAAACATAAATTAATCCCAGGAGCTCTGTCGAACAGGACCAAAGATGTGAAGATGTGTGGTCAGACCTCATCAGCTGAATTGGTGATGTGATGGGAGGGTGAGGAAAGAGCTTTTTAAACAAAAAGATGGTGAAAATACCAAAGTTTTCCAACTGGTGTTGACTCCATTAAGGCTGAGTGTCCCAGCAAACTTTGTGACCATTTCTGTACCTTGGGGCACTGGGATCTCAGAAGAGCCTCCTGAGGGATTTTTAAGGGACTGCAACACTTGAGAGCTCCTGTCTTGAAAAAAAATTGTCGTAACTTTGGTTTTACAAATATCAACTTTAAAAAAATAGACCTAATGAGTGTTGGTCTGCACTCACTAATAGCAGACGTGCCTTTTCAATTGTATCGCCTCCATTTGCTTGTAGCTGACAAATATCAGCACTCCCCAATAAGGTAAAATAAATTTAAGAACTAAAAACAATAAGATTAGAGAAATGTGTAGTCCTTATATCTGGCAGTCAAATAATTATGCTCAACATTTACAAAAATATCCATAAATGCTTCATGGTGCTTGAAGCAACAAAATTATTCCACCCTGCGCCCCCATAGCCAGAAAGAAAAAACAGACCTAAAATTCAGATATGACCAACAGAGTGTCTCATTTGCTCTAGCAAACAACCCTTCATTTAATAGAGGAATAATGGTACTGAAAAGAAAAAGAACTCTAAAGCTACAGCCTGTTGTAAGTGTTGCACTGAGCACAGCGATCAACTCACTGACCCCATGGATTTAGATTTGCAGAAGCAAAAAATTGGACTCATTGCTTGATACAAGTTAATAGAGAAGGGCTTGGGGCACTCCAGAAGGCCAAGCTGACCTCATTTGTTGATCAAAAGTTAGAGACTAAAGACAAGGTAATTTTACTGAATAGGAACATTTGGTGTTAATGATGTGGCAGGATAATTTGTGATCATAATATATCCATGGTGATACAGAATGGAAAGTAGATCATAATAGTCTGTGAGCTTAAGAAATGGCTGCAACCTGAACGTGCAGGGGATATAGAACAAGTGGTGAAAAGCACATTAAGGAAGTTGTTATTTGCAACTTAACTTATGGTGATAATTTGGCACATCATGGCACTTTGGGGGTTTTTGTTGTGCTTTTGTTGTTCTTGTTAGCAATAAAAATCACCTCTGCTCTCTGATTTCCTTCTCTCTTTATATAACCTAAGAATGTAATAACTGTGGAATGATTGTTTGGAGTAAATTGGATGAAAGAATAGGAAGGGCCATAACTAATTTGACAGGTACTGGGTCATACGCCATGAAATTTTTCCTGACTCTTTTCATCTGAGGCCTTTGGAAGAAGTGAACTCTATTTAAAGGTGATGAAACCAAAATTTATTATTTTTTCCGGTGGGTTTTAAACCCAGTGGTCTTTTGTATGTATAAAACTCATCTGGAATTATCTGTTTAGAAAATATATTACACCTTCCCAGAATTGACTACAAACCCTAATTTTATTTAAGCTGAGTTAACAAAATATTATGCTGAATATCAGCTGTCAATATCACTAATACTGTTAGTGGAATTTTCCTAATGAGCCCTGAAATGAGTATGATAATCCTGTTAAATTTGAATTAACTTTTGAAGGGATTCCATGAAGTTAATAGGAGAGTTGACATTTCACTTCAAATAAAAGGTCCTGTAGGTTCTTGGAGTTATCACTTCTTTCATTTTAGGAACAGAGCAGATATGTTTCCATCAATGTCTGCAGAGCAATGCTGGTCTATGAAAGCTGGTGATGTTGCCCAGTTGAAGAAAATTCCAGACTAACATTGGACTACTTTTTTCTCTAAAAAGCCTTATGAGGCTACAAGGTCCATAGGATGATACTAATTATGCCATCCTGTTCTTTTAAGATGTTTTTTTCTCTAGATTTATATTTCGCCTCTAAGCAAACACAGAAGACTGTTACATATAATGTATGGTCATTTAAGCAGAAAATTGTCTTAGAATGGTTAATTATTTAATTATTGCATGCACTAGATCCTTGAGGAAACATTGCTGAGGAGAAAAATCAGTGAAGCAAGCAGAAGCTTTTTTACTTGAACTCCATTCTTAAATAACATCGCCCACTGTTTTCCTTGAAATGAGAAATGAAAATGCAGATGAAAACCCATTCAAATGAGGATAAGATTCACATCTTTGAAGCTGATATTTGGTCAACTTGGTAACACGTGTAAATAAAACTTACATGCATTTAGAATTGTAGAAAAATGCACCTCAAGAAAAGATCTGCTCCTCTCTGCAGCAAGAGGAAATTATTAGGAAAATTCCACTAAAAGCATTAGTTATGTTGACAGATGATACTCAGCTTAATATTTTGCTAACTCAGCTTAAATAAAATCAGGGTTTGTGGTCAATTCTGGGAAGGTCGTGTATATTTTCTAAACAGAAAAGAGTGCTAAGCTTGGTCTTCTGTCCAGCTGGTTATAAATCAGAGTGTCCTGTGTTTCACTGGAAAGCAACAAATACCCAATGCCACTGCTTTAAAAAGTGCTTTGGAACATGGACAGCAGCTGATCTTACACAGGACTGCACACACGTAATATTTGGGTGAGGGGAGAATACCTTCAAAATTCATGACAGTATTTCTCCCTGTCCCTGTCCAGGCTGGCTGCCTGGTGCTCTCTCCTTGCACACAGAGATGCTGCCCAACTGCAGACGTCCCAAAGAGGATCGAAGTTACCCTGGAACACTGATATTCCCCACCACAATGGGCTCTGCTTGCCCTTGGGATTTCTCTGCATTTTCACAGAGTGGTTTGGTTGGAAGGGACCTTAAAGATCAGCTGGTTTCATCCCCTGCCACGAGCGGCTTCACTGGCACCACCTCACAGAGCATGAAGGTCTCGTGTACAGGCCCTTGAAAGGGGTCCTTGAAAGGGGTCCTTGAGCTGTCCACCTTCAGAAAATCCGCGGCTCTACAGTTTATCCTGCATGGAGCAGCTACAGTGCTAATCCAGCCAGTAACACTCACATCACAGTGTTGAAAATGGTTGAAAAAGGACATGTTTTTAGGGGAAACACACAGGCAGCAGCTCATGCTTAGAGGAACCTGTGGGATGAGTAAAGAGGAAATACATGAAGCAATACAAAAAGCACCAAGTTCTGTTTTGTTTTGCTGACAAAAGAGTTCTAGTTAATGGTAAAAGGCTCTCAAAATATATCTCTGGGGTGTGGTTGCTGCAGTTTTTTCAAATGCAGCTTGGCCTTTTTTGAAGGGCTCCTGTTGTGGCATTTGCTGTGACAAGGGCAGCAGTGGGACTGTAGCTGTCCCCAAGGAGCACAGACAGCCAAGGAACTGTGGATTGTGCTTTGGTGCTATTAGTGCACCTGCTGAGATCAACAGCAGCATTTTCCTTTCTCATCTCGGTCCGGGGAGGAAGAGAGCAGTGCTCACAGACCTGGCTCCTGTGCCGAGTGCATCAGGACTTCAAACCCCTCCTGTTTGCATCTCCTCTGTATCTGAGATTTGAAATGCTTCCCAGAGCTGTGGAATAAATACAGAGCTTGTAAAAATGCCTTTTAAAATAAGGGTGTTGTTTGGGCTGCCTGTGCCCAGGGCATTAGGGGGTTCCAGCAGAGACTCCCCTGTGGTGTGTGGGGACATCCCAGCCGGGCAGGGGGAAGGTGTGGGGAGGAAAGAACAGAAGATTCATTGTGGGGGGCCCACCACCCCCATTCCCCACCCCTGCATCGCTGGGGTGGGAGAAGAGTCAGGGAGGAAGGGGTGAAGATGAGCCTGGGGCAGGGGGCAGGTAAAGTGATTTGTTTTTCATCACTGAACTCTGTACCCACTGGAAATAAATCAGTTTTCACCAGTCAAGTCTGTTTTGCCCATGATGGTGCTTGGTGAGAGATCAGTAAATGTTCTCCATGCCTTTATCTCGACCACAAGTTAATTTTGTCCCCATCTCCTGCTGATGGCCAAGGTCGACTCACCGAGAACAACCAGCTTTTTTTTCCTTTTACAAACATGCTGTTTGTAAAAGGAAAACCAGAGCTACCCACAGCACTGCAGGGCAGGATGGATGTCATGAATGCATTTTATCAGTGCTTTCAAACCCCAGAGTCTGCTGGGTTTGTGAAGGGAGCATAAATGGCTCAGTATCGAACGCTGTGAAAAGGCCATAAATTTCAGTGAGAAGAGTTGAATGAAAATGCCTGAATGTGGATTTCCATCTTGGTTGTGTGCATGGAAACCTGAGATGGTCAGGGAGAATCTTGTCACGTGAAGACCACTTGTTCAGAGAGAGAAAATCTGTGAAATAAACATCACCATTGCTGTGTTCCTGTGCCAAGGTGCCCCACAAGTTGGGAATCAAAAGGCTTGACAGATTATGGGCTGGGCTAAGTGACAAGGTCTCAAATGTTCTCAGACTAAAACTGGACACTCAGGCTATGTGGCTAGGGAATTAAATCTGAAAGCAAATATGTACGACAATCAATTCATGACTAATAAAATTATTCCTTCAATTACAGTGGGAGTGGGTGATGCAGCCAAGGCAGATGCGGCACTAGAGGCAGAGGGAAAAAAACAACTCATTTGCCAAATGTAGGCAAGATATCCCACAAAATGTGTAGAAATGAGGGTGATTTTCCCTGTGCTTGATCAAATGTAAAAACACCATGTTAAAAAAGCCCAGTGTAATCTAAAAATCTTTTTGATGTGAATTTGAAGCTGTGGTTTGATAGCTTTTCCTCCCCTCACAGGATACAGATTGCTATTCCGTAGTAAATGGGGTGCAATTAGTGACTCCCCACAGCTGAGGACAGCAGTCAGCAGGAGCTCCGAGGCTTTTCTGATCTCAGCTGCATCTGGACCAAAATTCTCCTGTGTCTTGCTGGTACAAAATTCCCCATTAAGGAAGCGGACCTTGAACTCGCTGTTGTGTTTCTCTCACATCCCTTTGGTGAGGACCGCTTGGGGTTTTCCCTTGCTCTGTACCCTGGGAAAAGGTTTGTTTCCTAGGAGCATCCTGAAATTTGATCCGAAAAGCTTTTGTTATGTCAGGTCTGTGATCTTTCCTGGTCTCCCCATGGAGATTTGGGGAGCATTTTTTCACCCATTGTAGGGATGTTCGAAGCACATTCTGCAAACCTTTCTGCACTGAATGTGTGTTACATGATTTTAATGGATCTTACAACCATTTGCAGTCATCACCATTCAGCTTATCATGAGCCGTGCTAACAGTCACCATGATTTAATCTATAGGAATCAAGTAAATATGGATTTATTAAATTGTCAGAGTTGTTCCTTGTATGGAAAAGCCATTATGCAGTTAGGATGTTCTAAGATCGACAATTTGGCGTTTTGAATTGCAGATTGATTTTTGTCTCAGCTTTATGGTCGGCTCAGAGCAATGTGAACTCTACCACCCATCCCCATGCTGTTTTCTTTGCACATCTCAGCAGGGTGATTCATGGTTTGGGGCTCAGAGGTGTTCCTGGTTTGTCTGATACCCACAGTTTCTACACTGTGTGGCTGATTCAGTGTTACACAATGGGAGATACTGCAGTTTGTGTTGACTGACTCTCAGATAGCTGCCCTAACATATTTAGTTTAGACTTATCCATCTACCAGTCTGTGCAGGATATGGCATCTGCTCCCTTGAATGTAGTTATTCTTTGTCTGATTTATAACACAGGGCTGTAATAAATTATCTCAGCACAGTTGGAGTGCACTGAACTGCAGATTAAGAGCTGGAATGAGCGGGGAAGGCAGGGACTTCATAAACCAGATTTATGGAATCAAAACTCTTTTCTTGGTTTTGATTCTGTAATAGAAGCTAACAGAAAGTTATCCTAAGTGCTAACTTTATGACATATTTCAGCAAACTCTTTCCTAACTCCACTGCTCTCCTACAATTGATCTAATCTGTGTTTTTTAATAAGCATCCTGCAACTCCAGCAACTGCTGCAGAAAGCAAAGACTGTTTCATCGTGCAGAAAGCAAAGACTGTTTCATCGTGTTGAAGTCCAGTGCATTGATGTGTTCATTAAATATGTCGATATTTTCTTCAGAGACCTTTGTAAAATGCTGTTCTCTTGTTGCGGTAAGTCCTCAGAGGCAGTGAATGTCCTGCAGCTTGGGCTGAAAGGAACCCTGCCATCCTTTTCCTTCAGGGAGAGTCACTTTAGTCAGGTTACACAACTCTGCAGGGTGTGTTTAGGTCTTAACCTGTGTTAACAAACAGGCACTGAGCTGCATCTTCTCCCCCAATGGGAACAGTGACAAGCTGTGCATGGCCCTGGTGGCACAGCAAGAAGGGGGAAAAAGTATTTGTGGAGCTAAACAGAGGTGGGAGGAGGCATCTACCTGTGCCAGCATTTAGAACCCCAAAACTCCAAGACAAGGCTTCGAAGGTTCCAAACCCAGGAGAAGCTGAAGGTCTGCTCAGGAACCTGGAGCACAGAGAATGGCAGAAATCCCCCCTTTCTGAGGGGATGGACTCAAAGGGCTTGTGTTGAGTAGAGCCCTTGTGAACTCTGTAGGAAGCATTGCTGCTCAAAGCTGGGTTTGCAGGTGCTCAGCAGGAGTGGGACTCCTGCAGGAGACATGGGCTGAGGATGGGAAGCACAGCCTGACTGCACTCAACAAAGATCAGTAAGAGACAAAACCAGATATATCAAAAAACTCTTGCAAACAAGACGCCATGGGAATAAAAAAGGGTAAGCTTCAGACAGACAAGACTGATGGAAAGAGACATTCTTCACATTTGTCTTGGTTTGAAGACAGGTGTCTGCTAAGGAGGGTGGAAACCTCCCTTAGCACCCACAAATGTGAACCCCCTTTCCCTCCGAATTATTATAACTTTGGAATCAAGGGCTTTCAGACAAAGATATGGGAAAAGGAATAACAGTTCTTTACTGGTGTCTATGGCAAGGCAAACAATCAATAACAACAGTAGCAATAACAAACAAACAAACAAAAACCAGAAGATGCGGTGACAGAAGTCTCTGAGCTGTCAAATGCTTTTCCCGGTTGGTGCAGTTCCGGTCCCAGCCGGCAGGGGCGCTGTCGGGCTCCCGGCCGGGCAGGGCGGGTGCGATGACTCCCGCGCAGCTGCAGGGGGCGCTGTGGCGCGGTCAGCTCTGTGGGTGCGGGCAGTGCTGAAGTACCCAGAGGCAGCGGGCGGGGCGGGGCGGGCAGGGCAATGGCGGGCGTGCAGCAGACGTGGGGCAGGAGCTCAGAGCCGGGAGCAGGGGTGGCAGAGACGAGCCCAGCCGGGCTTGCCGACAGAAGGTGGCAGGGACTCCCCAGCTGTAGCAGTGCTCCCACAGGGAGAGCGCGGGGCGGCGGCTGCCGGCTCCCTTGGGCAGAAAACTGCCGGCACAGCCAGGAGGATGCACCCTCCAGGAAAACGTCCCCTCCCAGACGAAAGCTCACTCACCAACGAGAAGAAAACAGCACAGATCTGAAAAAACCTTTCTGCCGCTGGTAGCTGAGGAGCCCGCAGTTCCCCCTCTGCCTCCTCCGTAGCCTGTGGTCAGCGTGTCCTCTCTGATGACCACCTCTGCTCTTCCCTCCCCATGCCCAGCTAGCTCTTTGTCTCTTACAAAAGAAGTTAATAGTCCTTAAGCATCCAACCATTAGTATCCTAGCACCAGGAATGGGGAAGAATTCCACACCCCTCAACCTCCAACAACATTCCATTTCATCTCACAGGTTTCAGTGCAGTAATTTGGCAATTTATTATGGTGATGCATCTGTCTTGCTAATTATTAAAATTGTTGCCAGAAATAATTTCAATTCTAGGTTTAGAAAGAGGCTACAGTGAGTTCAGGATGCTCAAGCTCTCAGAGTTGAATTAATTTGTTTTTATTTAACTCTCAGAGTTGAATTAATTTGTGTCAGAAGTTAGATTCTATAAAGCACTCATTAAAAGTGAGTCAGGAATAATTTCTGTTTGTTTTTCTCAAATAAACTTTACATAGAAGAAATTTAATTTTAGTAAATTTTATAACCTCTCATTGAAGAAAAGCAATGGGTTGACAGTTGATCTAAATTGTCGCAATTGTTTAAAAGGTCAAAAACTGCAGCACTTAGAGACAAACCATTCTGGTAAACCATTCTGGTAAAGGCTCATTTTCCTGTTATCAAATCCATTCGTGGTAGTGCTGTACAGCGTGAGCTGTTTCAGTCATGTTTGTGGAAATCTGCAGCTCCCAAGAAATGGGTTTGAATCTTCCTTGTTTGCAATCCTGCAGAGTTCCAAAATGGTTATCGATTAATGGGCACATCCTGTGCCTCCCAGTGGGCATGGGAGCTGTCTGCTACAGATTTAATTGTTGCTGCTTCTTTGGCATCTCTTTTGACATGAGATGCTAGAGGTTAATAACTTTTTTTTTTAACAACCTAGGAAGAAAAACAACATTTGAAGGCACTTTATTTAATCCTCAAAAAAAAAAAAAAAATTTGCTTTGAAATAAAAAATGTCTTGTTTACAGCATGAGGAGTCCATGTTCCAGATGTCTTCATCTGTTGTTCTTTGAAATGTTTACCGGAAAGCTTTCTTGGATAAAGAAAAGGCTGTGGGCATTTCAGAGACAAATGGGGCACTGCAGCCTGGCCCATGGTGGGGTGCACTGAGGGATCAGGAGCCTGCAGAGGAATTGCTGTTGTAATGCAAGAAAAAAAGGGGGGAGTTTGAACAAATTAAAGTAGAGAGCAGAGTGGTCCAATGAAAAGGACAAGAGCACCCAGAGCACGTCAGATATTTTGGTTTGGACCCAGAGTCTCAAAGGGAAAAGAGAGCACAGGACAGAGCACCACTGGCTAGCAGTGCACACTAAAGATTGGTGATTCGGGCTACATTTGATTCTGGTTTTCCTTGTTACTGTATTGAATTCCCAGGTTTGGCTATAACTTAACGTTATAGTCTTTTCTCTACAAGTGACAATACCCAGTTCAAATACTTCAGAGTGTGAATGTGTTGATGTATTGCTCTATGCTTCGTTTTATTTTAAAAACAAAACAAAACAAAAAAGGTTGACGACTCAAATGACTAATTTGTCCTGTAACGAGTTGTTTTTTCTAATTAAAAACTGTTCTTGGGGAAAAAAAACCGCAACTAAATTTTGGAACCAGCACTATGAGTATAATATTAAAGGACTAAGTGCAAACTCTAAACACAAAGATGAACAGTTTCTACACAGCAAGGTACATAATGTGAGAAATGAAAACACAACTGCCAAGAAGGAATTGGTATTATGAGATGTATAGAATTTCAGGCACGTAAAACTATAGAATCACAGAATCATGGAATGGTTTGGGTTGAAAGGGACCTAAAATATCATCTCTTTTCACCCCCAGCCATGGCAGGGACACCTCCCACTGTCCCAGGCTGCTCCAAGCCCCAATGTCCAGCCTGGCCTTGGGCACTGCCAGGGATCCAGGGGCAGCCCCAGCTGCTCTGGGCACCCTGGGCCAGGACCTGCCCACCCTGCCAGGGAACAATTCCTTCCCAAGATCCCATCCAGCCCTGCCCTCTGGCAGAAGGAAAATCTGGATAACTCTTTTATGCCCTTTTTTCTCGAGTCCAGCAGTTTTACCATTGCCTGAAGTGCTGCTGGAGATGAATTCCCTCAGCACAGATAGTGGGAACAACATAGCTGGGTGGGTTCAGGGTACATTTACTGTGTGCAAACCCCCCAAAAATGCCGTTGAGCTGGCTCGGTGCTGCCTTTTGCCTGCCCTTCCCTGGGATGAGCTGACAGAGAGCTGGGGGGCTGAGCAGACACTGGGAATGTGTTGGTGGGGTGGCAGTGAATGGTTGGTTTGTAGAACGTGCTATGGATGTTTGACTGGATCTGTCACAAGTGGTTTAGGCAAAATGTCCCGATTTTCCTGCAGAGCTGGCTTCATCATCTCTCCAGGAAGTGAGTGTCCCTTAATTCCTGGATGTAGCTTTCTAGACAGCACTAAAGTGCTTTTTTTCAGTGAAAATACTTCAAGTTCTGCACTATGGTCTGAGTCATGGCGTAGTGTTGTAGTTAATTCTATGATTTCCAGCTATATATCTGGCTTTCATGCAACTTCATTGCTTATAATGAATGTTCTGTAATTATAAATGGTGTTTAGGCAATGCTTCCAACGATATCTGCTTTCCCTACTCTGTGTCAAACTTATACAGCCCCCTCTGGCCATTGAATTAACCACAGAATTCTGTGAAGAATTCTTAGAAATATTTTCTAGGTTCTCACAGAAAGATTGACATGTTGTGCATATTTTAATATAAACAGTTTTTTAAACCAAGTGTCATTTAATTGTTTTCCCTTTACAGTTCCAATTAAAAAAGAGAATGGGGATTCCTAAATTAAAGAAGCTAATTTCTTTCTGTCTTTTAACCATTTAGCTGTGAGGAATGAAAGAAATACAAATTTGAAGTGTTTTCTGTAAGGAAAAAAAAAAGAACAGTGGAATGTAGCAGCGTGACAATGATGCTAATTACAGAGGGAGTAGAGAAAGGAAATGTGTCAAATTAGTCTCAATTGCATGAATTTGATTTTGTCGTTTATGTAAAGCAGTGCAATTGTGGAAGAAGTATCCTGCAGCAATATTCCCTTCAATCTCGCAGTGGGGTGCTGGGTCAGGACTTCCCTCTCTGAGGTACCCCTGGATGGGTTTTGTGTGTGATTGATAGAAGGAGAGTCACAAAGAGCTGTCTCCCAACACCTCTTTTCCCTCTGCACTTTGCTGCAGTGCTCTGTGCACGCCTGGCCCTTGTGCAGGAACCGCACTCAGGTCCTGCCAGAGTTCCCACCAAAAGATGTCACCATATATTGTGTACAAAAGGCTTGGATATGGCAATTGGGTGGGATTTAAAAAACAAGTGTGTGCCATGTGTTCCAGTGTACGACTGAGAGATCTGTAGTCCCACGATGCTGGCAGCACAGTACGATAGATGAGGTGATGGTATGGATTCGATTCCATACTTACCAAGGTAGCAGCAGTGTAGCATGAGGTGCCTCAAACACCCGTAATTAACTTCGAGGTTGGTTCAGGTTTCTCATGTTCTACCTGTGTGCAGTTTGTGAGGGATGGAGGTGGTTCTGATACTCTGGAGATGCTCTGGTCAGCGCTGGTGGAGCCTCAGGAGGTCAGGCAGCTCCGTCCCCTGCCCCAGCAGGAGCAATTAGACCTCAGCCACGCCTAGCAGTTAATTAGCTCTCCTGTTCCTCAAACCCTCCCGTGACAGAGATTCCACTCTCCCTTGACCATTGATTTCTGTGCTGAGCCACCCTGACAGATAAAAAGATTTCCCCAACATCTGAACCAGATTTCCCTTGCTGCAGTTTAACCCTTCTTGTCCTGTCTTGTGAGGAGCAGTTTTGTCCCCTTCCCTTGACAGCAAGCTTTTCAGAAAATTGTTGTTGTGGAGGCTCCAGAGCATTTTAAATTTTTAAAAAATCCCAGAACCTCCAGCCATGGACAGCAGCTTCCCTTTGTGGAGCTGCTGTGCCCACCTACCCCCTTCCCTAAATTGCTCTGCAGCCTAAGGAAGAAATGTACTCTGAGAGGGGTGGTAATTTTTCCCTTAAAAAACCGTGGGCCTGTAATTTCCATCAGTTAATGTGACAAGTACAAGTCAATCCATGTACTGCACATTTTTAAAATGTTCTTAGTTTTTTATTTTATAAAGTTAGGGAATATTTTAAAAGCATTTGTTAGGACAAAATGTTGGCAGTTAGAAAATGCCAGCGCCACTCTGTTTCATGCACACAAAAAGTGGCGATGGGTCAGGATAATTTCAGTAAAATCTTGATCCAGTGAGGCTACTTGGTTTAGTAGCCCTGGTTGGGCTGGTGCCTGTTCCTCCTGAACTCTCACCCTGAGACTCCAGGCTCCTTCTTTCCCTGTTTCCTGAGCTGGGGGTTTGCAGTGTCCTTCTAGAAGCCCTCTGAACTCAGTGCTGATGAGTTCCAGTGCTGCCTTGAGCCCCGTCCATTCAGCGAGTCAGCTTTGGCCATTTGTTCCGTCTGGAATTTAACAATGCTTGCACACAGCAGGGACAAATGAGTAGCCTTGACAATCCCTTTCTGATGTCTTTAGCAATTCCACAAGATTAAAAAGTAGATTAAAACCAATTCAGTGACCAAAGGGAGGACTGTCTTCTTTGCAGGGTTTATTTACAATATGTATTTTTCCAACTTTGCTACCTTTTTTCCTGAAAGGAGAAGAAACTCAGACTGGGACCATTAGAGCCCAGGTTACTGATGAGTTGTTCTCCCAAATTTGCTGCAAACACAGCCACAGACTGCTTGTCTCAGCAAGCAGATCCCAGGAAGGCAGAATTTTGATGAAAGATGCTGGCTTTTGTGTTTTCCAGAGCGATGCAGTTTTTCGAGCCGGTCAGTCAGCATCTGAAGAGTCAATGTCCACCAGAGCTCCTCTCAGCTTCCCCAAAGCTGTGCTGGCAGCTGGGTGCTTTGTTAGAGATATGTTCTTCTTAGGGAAATAAATAAAGGGCGGGCAGGGCAGTGGGGGAAAGGGGACAATCAGAGCCAAAAGGCCTAATAAATAATGAAATAATGAAATAATAGGGCTAAGCATTGTCTCACTACACATGGAATTTAAATATGCCCAAAGACAAGGTTTATATTTTTCATTTTAAACAGATCACAGATTATCCTGCTTTATTCATCCATCTGACACACAATAGCAGCAAATAATGAATGATCCATGCTTTAACCTCTGGGCTCCTCAATCCACCCTCACCTATCCACATTTTCAGCACCTCAGCACAATCCAGCACCCCAAACCGGTTGTGCTGGATAAGTGCAGGAGCCCATATGGCCCATTTCTGCAGGAACTGAGCTCTCCTCTGCTTTTATTGCTCTGTGTCACAGTCTTAATGCTTTTTTGATGGGGTTTGCAGAGGGTGAGCACCGTCAGCCCTCATCTGCTGGAGTGGGAAGAGTCTGCTTTGTGCAAGCAGGGTAGAAAATTAAAGGGGGTTATTAATGGGGGGGGGGAAGTTTGTTGATGACACAATAATGGTTTCTGTTCTCAGCCATGACTGCTGCCAGTTTAGCAGTGATTTAGGCTGGAATTATTTCTCATGATGTTCACACCAGTCGGGTGGCCTGCAGGAAGGACTTGGAACAAAGTCATTCCAGAAAAAAACTGAAGCACTTTATAAATAACCAAAATTACTGCATAACTCATGAATCATTTGGATGATCCCTTTCATCTCACTGCATATTTTCCCACTTGGTTTTCATCGATAGGAAAATCAATGCTGCTTCTATGGACTCCTGATCTAGAATATTTCACAGGAAGGCCCTACTGAACAAATCTGTTTTAAAATGAAATAATGCATCTGTTTTATTTAGTTCCCTGTCCAGAAAATCACTTAAGGTCTCAACTTCAGTTTGACAACTCAAACATTTAAAGTTCTGTTCAAACTCCTGTGTGCTGCTCTCACATCTGGTTGAATAGATCTTTAATGTATGATCAGTTCCTTTGGTTTCCCTTTTCCCTAGCTTTCCTTTCCTCTCTTGGACAACAAGTCTTCTTCCCATTTTAGTTGCCTTGGTTTCCTGGGTGCAATACCTGAGCCCTTATGTGTGTAGCAGGGTCCAAAAACCCTAAGCCCACTTTACTCTGGTTGTATATTGGATAGAGACCCATGGAAGATGAATTTTCAGCAGCAGGTAAGGGTCAGGATCTCAGGGCTCAGCTGTGTGGCAGAAGCAGAAAGGATTACCTGTGGTAGGAAGTGAGCAGGAGGTGAGAGAGCAAAGCAGATTGTTTGGAATGATTCCATGTGGGGTTCCTGGATTACACTTCAGGAAAAGTCACTGCTCAAGCCAACTTTCAGAACTGAAACCAGGGGTTAATGAATCAAGGCCAACACACAGAGGTACAGATGTATCTGCAATTCTGATACAAGCCTTGACTGGGTTTGGGGAATCTGATGGGTCACTGATGTCCTTGGGCAGTTGTTTGTAAGGAGGGATCACTTCCCCCTGAATCTAAACCTGACCATCTCTCAGGTGGCATCAGCTTCACTGTAAATAACTGAGCAAGACCAAAGGAGATTCAAAACACAATTATATAAAATCTGCATTAAAAAATGAAACAACCTAAAAAAGCTACACAGGCTTTCATTTATGTTGTTAACACTTATCAATTACACAGACAAAACAGGTTTAATCAATACTATCATGATTTTGTTTCTACTGGAAGCTGCTTCTTAAATATTAATTAGGTACCCAAGATCTGATATTGCTCTTTTATTAATGAGGAGAAATAAGTTCTCTGATGAGGCATTTCCCTCTCCCTGCAGAAGAAATCCTGAGAGAGGGGAGACAATAAATGAAGCAGCACTGCAGAGGAGAGGGAATAAAAAGTTCTGCATGTTGTTTGCAGCCAGGACACAATGTTTGGATGGATTGCAGGAGGGCCTGGCATTAGTGACATGAATGAGAATGGGATGTGACCCACGGGACAGAACTGGTTAGAGACATCAGAGAGCAGGAAGAACACCTTCAGGCAGGGATTTGGACAAGGTCACATCCTAAGATCACCTCTCTGGCCTTTAGTGGCAATTCTGTGACTGAAGTGTTTGGACAGTAACTGCTGTAGGACCTGTGCAGAGAATGAGCACGGGTGTGTGGACAGGTGTGTGAATGAAAACACAGGTGGGACAGAGCTGGGTTCTGGAAATGAAATTCCATTATCTCTTTCATTGTGTTAAGCCCACAGATATGGCACATTTCTATTTCTACTCTTGTGTCTGTGGTTACTGCAAATAGACGGGTCCATCCTTCTGCCCCAGGGGATTCTGTCAAGAATGAAAAGTTCCTTCTGTAACCTTTATAGAGCCACAGAAACATGGAATCCCAGACTGGTTTGTGTCATAAAGCTCATCTCAGTGCCACCCCTGCCATGGCAGGGACACCTCCCTCTGTCCCAGGCTGCTCCAAGCCCCAATGTCCAGCCTGGCCTTGAGCACTGCCAGGGAGCCAGGGGCAGCCCCAGCTGCTCTGGGAATTCCACACTCCCAGGGAAGGATTTCTTCCTAACATCTGATCTAAATTGCCCTCTGGCAGTTTAAAACCACTGACCCTTGTCCTGTTACTCTCTGTCCATGTAAACAGTCCCTCTGCCACCTTTTTATCAGCTCACTTTAGACATTGAAGTGGCTCTAAGGTCTCCTGGGAACCTTCTCTTCTCCAGGCTCTCTTCCAGTCTGGCTCCAGAGCAGAAGGACTCCAGCCCTCAGATCATCTGCTCTGTGACAAGACAGGTCCATGTGTGTCTCATGCAGGGCCCTAGAGCTGGGGGCAGCACCCAAGGTGGGATGTCACCAGGGCAGAGAAGAGCGGGAGCACCACCACCCTCGAGCTGCAGCACTCTTGAAGCTTTCGAAATGCTGGTGCACAAATGTTTGGTGATTAGTTGTATACATCCATGACAGAAAAGTGTCAGGAACTGCAAGTTAACCAATCTTGAAAGAAGTATTATTTGTTTTTTCTTGTATCCTCGCTGAAATTAAAAAAAAAAAAAAAAAATGAGGATTTTAAGTTCAGGGTGTGAAAAAAGGCAGAGCGATGTGGAGAGCCCTGCAAAAGTGTTTTGAAGATGCCCTGGAGCCGTGTGCTGGTGCACACACACACCCGCATTTCCTCTGCCCTCAGTCTCATTCTCTGTACCTCCTGAGGAACGAAGCAAGCCAGCCTTTCTGATACTTGCTTCTGCTTGTCTGCAAGCAAAAATAAAATATGGAGGTGATTTCAGCAAGAAGAAATGTCCATTTGGGATATTTTTGTCAATATATCCTATATCTCTGAAAAGCCACTGGGACCAACTCCCCAACAAAATAAGTCTCTTTTATTTTCTGCGATTGCAGAAAATTAGTCTCCACTAACCCAAAGTGTCCCAGCTGGCCTTGGCAAGGGCAGCACCGCAGCTGCCCCTGCAGGGATGCAAAAGGAGGGTGCAGCACCTCGGCTCTGATCCCCAGACCCTGCGGGAGAGACAAGATCAGCAAAGCCCCGCAGTCCCGTCTGCTCCTCCCTCAGTAGTCCCCAAGAATGGAGTAGACATTTGCATTGCACAGCAAATAAGGAGAGGTCCACAAGTTGTGGTGGAACTTCACATCATCCCCCAGCTGCTCCCCTGCTGCCTCTGGGGACCTGCTTTGCTTCTCTCTTCCTCCTCCTGGACTCCCTCTCCCTAATGCTCTCACAGGCTGTGTTTGCAAGGCACTCATGCAGCTGTTGGATCAATCTGACCCTCTTCCCCTACTCTGGAGGTGAATTTTTCCCACTTTCCTGCAGCCAGTGAACAGGTCAAGGCTTGCTCTGACCCAGCAGTCTGCATTCCCTGAAAATCAGCAGCAGAGGTACCACATGCCCTGATCTCTGGTTGGACCTGGAGAGCAAAGCTGGGGATGTCTGCAAGCCCAGAGGGGAGAATTGTGACCTTCCAGCACCTGAAGGGGCTACAAGGAAGATGGAGAGAGACTCTTTAGAAGGGATGGAGTAACAGGACAAGGGGGAATGGCTTCCCACAGCCAGACGGTGGGATTAAATGAGATATTAGGAAGAAATATGGTCTAGTGGAAGGCGTCCCTGCTCACAGCAGGAATGAGGTGGACTTTTAGGTCCCTTCCAACCCAAACCATTCTGTGACTCTGTGATTTATGGCTTTTACATGGCCAGGGAGTTGAGGGTTGTGCCCTCTGTGTTCCTCCTTTAGGAAGGGACCATACGGAACCCTTTGCCTCTTCTCTTGTAAGGACAGACCAAAGGTTGAGGAAAATGTCCTTCTCCTCTTCTGTCCTACTCACAGGGACACCACGAGCTGCTGTGATGGAGCTGCAGCAGCTGGAGCAGCCACTGCTGCTCAGGAGCTGACAGCCTCGGGGGGGCTGCAGGAAAGAGGGATCAAAACACCTTTTGTTCCCTTTACCCAGCTCGCTTTTTCTGCTCTCCTCCTTTTTGATGCAGCTCCTGGAATGTTTGTGAGGGGTCTTGCTTTCAGGATTCCCTGTTGGAAAGGCATTCCTTGTGCCCTCCAGCAGAACACTGTTAATTGTTTCCAGCGACCTGCCCTAAATGGAGTGACCCACAGCGATATTGCCAAAGTTGTGTTTCTGCTGGACCACACTTCAAAGGCCTGTTCAGATCATTTATTTTCAACTCATACGATGGACAAAAAAAACCCCTCAGATTGATTTTTCCTCACTCTGGGTTTTAAAAACTGGGCATGCACATAAAAGTCAGCCAAAAGAAGTTACATAGTCCCTGTGGGAGATGTTTATCATCAAATATCGCCAGGTACCACAGCAATCAGCTCCTACCGGGGTGCCTTGGTATATCAAAATTCACCTGGGCTGAAATCATAAAATCAGATTTCTAAATGCACTTTGTTTCCATGTGCATTACCTTATAAATAAGTTTTATTTTGTTCTTGATGTTATCCTGCTGCAAAACACAGAGAAAACACTCAATAAATGAAATTGCATCTGTCTGATTCTGAAAATCTGAGTAATACTGGAGGTCTTCAGCTTGAATATATCTATTTCTGCTAGAAAGGTTTTTCAAGCCTTCTTTCCCCAATAAATTCTGACTGTTATTTTAGCACAGATAAGATAATACTCTCAAAATAGGATTGCTAGAAAAATCCAGGAGATTGGTGTGACAAACCCTACGGACTTCAAGAAAGCATTTTTTACCCAGCAAAAACAAATATCCAGTACAGTGCATGTCATCCAAAAGGCAGGAGGAAGGAATTGTGACTCATGAAGGAAAAATCTACCCTCAGCAAGCCCATAGATTCCTTAGCGGCATCACTGGGCTTTATAAATTTGGACTTGGGGGATCATAAAACCCTGATCTGTGTAGAGTGAATTTTCTAACGAGCAGCGCAGCATTCAAATTGTGGATATTTTCACCACTATGTGTAATAATATATCAGCTTGTAGTGTTTAAATGACTTGGTAAGAAATAAGAGGAGGAGGATTAGCTACTAAATTTGTCAGAAATGTATTCCAAGTAAATACCAGGAGAGGGAGGAAAAAAAAAATATTGAATTTGATGTTTTTCCACAGCAAATGCACAGTGAGTTTCTACCAGATTTACAAGTTACTTTTCTGTTCTGGGAGCAGAACTTTTAATCTTGTGAAGGCAGGAAATCAGGTAATACAGAAGCATTTTCTGAGCAACTTCAGGTGCACATTTGGGGATATTCTGCAGTGTTGTGTTCCCTTCTTTCAGTAAATTTTTGTTCTGAAGTCAATTTATATTTATTTCACATTTCTCATCATGTGTGTCTTTAAGACCATAGCAAGCTGGGAATTCTTCCATCATAAAGGGTTTTTTTCCTCAGTGTCTTAGTTATTTGAAACTGATAGTGTTTTTTCGAGGAAAAATAAAATCTGTACCTTCTCAAAATTTGTCCAAAGTCCAGCTTTTACAACCTTAATTTTCTTACACAGTTTTTTCTCAGTTTGGGAAGGAAAAAGTCAGTGTCATACAATTTCTCAGATGTGATGTGTTTAAATCCCCTTGAGAACTGAAGGCTAAATATGAAAGAGGCAAACCAAAGTGCAGAATTCTTGTGTGCATGATTCCCATTTCAAGAGAAATACCTTTTCTGCTGAGAATACACTCATTTCAGCTGCAATTGAAGGTCTCTCTTGCTTTGTTTTCCACTTATCTCCTCTCAGAGCACAATGAGGCTGTGCAAGGATGAGTGATTTAGCCTCAGCTGGAGATGATAAAGGCAAAAAGGGTTCTTGTTATTATCCTATGAAATCATCTCTGTACCTGGGCTGTGGAGCTAATGCAGGACGATAATTGATGGTAGGCAACATTCTTTACTCGCTGAGTGTGTTTTCTGAGAACTGTGTGGTCAGAGAGGGTGAGCTGGGCCTGGATTCCTCTTGATGAATGTAATGCACCTTCTGACAGTTAGCGTTGGTAATTGAATATGAGAACAGTTGAATTTATAACATTCTAACCAAGCAATTCTTGAGTCCAAATATGAAATTTTGAGGAGCACTGACAGGACAACAATCTGTAGAAATATATCAGTATTAAGTAGAAAGAGGCAAAAAGAGGATCATTAGATAATGTTCAAGCAGTTTTGCTTGAAGTTTACCGATAAAATATGGGATAAACCTAGAAGTAATTCTCTTCTCAAAAACTCCTGTTCCATCTCTGACTCAGTTGGACTGCAGGTGGTTATTCTCTCTGAGCAGTGGATTTTCTGTTTAGCTACAGTTTTGAATACAACATTGGGATTGTTAAGGTCTGTCTAGAAAGCAGTATTTTCCAGCGTGGCCACTTTTCCTGCCTACAGTTCATTTACAGACTCCTTGGACTGAGAGCCTCTTGTGGAGTTCATCGTGGTGTCAAGAGTTTTTGGTGTTAACATCTGCATTTTGAGTGCTCAGGGTTAAGATTTAAATATGCAGAGCGAGCAACCCACAAACAATATTAACATGGGCAATAAAAGTATTATGAAAATCCTTCAAATGCATTGACATTTGTGTGGATACAGAAAGACTCTATCATGGCTCTGATTAATTCTAGCAAAATTACCCATTGGGCCAATTTCTGGCAATATAATAATTATTCTTGATATTTTCAGGGGCTGGGAAAGTCATTGAGTAAGTCAGATTCCTAAGTGTGCTTCTAAAATCAAATTTTGTTTTAAGTGAGAAAACCCCCAGACTACTGTGTGCTCTGTTTCCCTCATCTCTGGCTGTGTCAAGACAAACCATGTGCTCTGAAAATATTACTTACTTAATTTTTATTCTTAGGATTACAGGCAGAGCTGCATTTGGCCTGTAAGTTGCAGTTGCTAGCTGTTCTTTACAAACTTTGACTTATACAAACTCCTCATTTCTGAGGAAGTTGCTGAAGTGGCTTTTCCAGAAGTGCCGCACTGACAGAAAATCACAAATCTCACACGGACAATGGAAAGAGAGAATCTCGAAAAAAAAATAAATACCTTATTGAAATATTTTGAGAAAGTTCTGCCGGCACAAGTGAAGCAAGAGAAAATGTGGCTTTTAGCTTTTGAAAACATCCTCAGATCTTCCTGCGAGTTCCATTTTTCAATTTAATAGCTATGTGACACGCAATTGACACATCTCTCCTGCAATATAGAATTACTTCCCATCTTTATTTTCTGGGAAATATGTCTCTCTAGTGGAGTCACATTTAAGACAGGTGCGATGGAATCTGAATTTGTATAATTTTGCACAAATAAGGATTGAAAAAATGCTACCTAAAATTCCTTCTGTTGAACAGCACTTGGCGAGCGTTATTCTCCTTAAGAATGAAACAAGTTTCTTTTTCAAAGGTGGAATTTAAAGCAGTCTCTCCTGCAGAGAGGGTATTGTGTCCTTGGGAGGAAGCTCAGGAGCACTGTGTGAGCACAGTTTGGAGGAGAGGCCTTAACGGACCTGAATCCACAAATAGTGGGTTTGAATTTGGCTCTTTGTTTCTGTGGCTGTATTTCTAGATGTCAGTGTTATATTTGGCTAAGTCACCTGCAGGTCTGAGGGTTTCCACTGCCTGTGATTTGACTTGTTCACCCTGAAATTCTCTGTCTTCCACTGCAGTGAATTGGCTAAAGCGCAGAGATAAATCTGTGGATGTGCCTAAAGAAACAGCAAGAGGCTTTTGGCTGCATTCTCATCTTCTGTGCTGTAATCTTCATATTGTCCACACGGTAATATTTTTTTCACAACAGAAAATCAGAGGATCCCAGAATGGTTTGGATTGGGAGGGACCTTAAATCCCACCCAGTGCCACCCCTGCCATGGCAGGGACACCTCCCACTGTCCCAGGCTGCTCCAAGCCCCAGTGTCCAACCTGGCCTTGGGCACTGGCAGGGATCCAGGGGCAGCCCCAGCTGCTCTGGGCACCCTGGGCCAGGGCCTCACTATTCCAGAATACTGGATGTATCTGTCACTCAATAGTGGGAACAGCAGCTGCAGCTGTGGGGAACCCGGGGCAGAAGCAGGACCAGCTGTGCAGCAGCAGGACTCATCTGGAATGAGACCACCCTCGTCCGTCAAGGGGAATTCTGCATTTGTGTCTTAAGCGCTGAAAATTGTCATCTCATTGCATTTAGATTCTTCTTTAGGCTCCCTAGTCTCTATTTCAGATGGTGCTTTGCAATATCTACTGAGTTAGACCAGAATCACAGACATGTTAAGGCTGGAAAAGACCTTTGATATCCGTGGTGCCGAGCATCCACTCAGCAACATCCTGCTCACCACTGAAACACGTCCTCATCCGCCTGCTTTGTGAACACTTCCATGCATGGTTGAACACTTCCACCACTGCCCAGGGCAGCCTGTTCCATTGCTTTACAACCTTTTCCATGAAGAAATGTTTCCTAATATCTAATCTAAACCTCAAAACTCCTAATTTTCTGCCAGCCGAGGCAGCCAATGTAAAATACCTCCTCATGCATACTGGGCAGGATCAGACCAGGCAGATTTTGATAGGAACTCAGATAACACCATCTGCTAGAGAAGCTCCTACACGGGATTGTGCGTAGCAAGCATTTGTTGGGTGTGTGCAGGATCTACTAAGTGTGTTCACTACTTTTTTGGTGTGTTTGAAGTTCTTGAGATCTTTTATTTTTAGCCAGGGAAGAAATGTGATTGCAGGTTTTTTTAATGGCCTTTAAAAAAGTTGAGTAAACAACATATGTAATTACTCTGTAGGGAAATATGGCTTAATTAAATCATGAAGGCATTCTATTAGCATATGCACCTGCTGCTTATGTGGTTCATTTCTTCCAGAAATAACCAAATTACTGAATAGAAAATTGTTCTATAGTTCAGCTACCTGCAATGAGTGCTCCAGTGATTTATCTTGTCCTCCTGCAGGTGACTCACTGTTGGCCTACTCACCCTGCAGGACAGAGCGCTGCTGGGGCTTGTGGAAGGACACAGTTTGTCTCAACTCTTTAAAATCCCACAAAGTCAGAATAGTTTTCATTGTCTGTGGGGGAAACCTGCTCTTCAGATGGGACACAAAAGAATATGCAGTTCCCTCATGCTCTGTGCCATCATCAAAAAGAGCTTGTGAGAAGAGAGTGCAACTGCTTGGAAAAGTCGTGGCTGCTGTGTAGGACCAAATTTTCTTATTATTTAGGGTGTGCTGTATATTCTGACTAGCTTAATTATAATGTATCAGACAAAACACTCCTGGAAAACTTGAATGTGATGGAATCACAGAATATTCTGAGCTGGAAGGAGCCACAAGGATCATTGAGTCCAACTCTCAAGTCAATGGCCCATGCAGGGATTGAACCCATGGCCCTGGTGTTATCAACACCCTGCTCTCAAATATGTCCCAGAATGTGCCTAGATTGACCCGAAAAAGAGTTATACTTGTCAGCTTGTAATACGATGGGATTTAATTCACATCACCTACTCTTGGATATTCTTTTCCTTTGCGATTTTAAAGTGAATGTAAAATACACAGAAGGGAGGAGAAAGAGGCCATGGAGTTTTCCTTTCTTCCAAGCCATGCAGGGCTGGGGGTATTTGCTTCAAGTGCAGCTCTGTATCCTCAGAAGAGCCCTAAATAAATGGTGTAAGAGGTAGGGTCAGTATGAAGTGACCCCTCCCTCATGCTTCTTTCCAGTTTCTGTGGAGGTTCTGGAGCTGGTGCTGCATTTAGAGGATTGGATTTAATAGCTCTCAGTATTTTATCCTCCTCCAGTCAGGTCCACAAACTTTTCACAGAAGGTCCTGCTTCTTATTTATGGCTTTATCTTCATTTTTTATACCAACGTGCTCTGAGTATTGTAGAGAGTTTGACTCAGCTGTTTCCTACAGATTTATACAAGAAAACAGAGACAAAACCCAGCATGTGGGAAGTCCTGGTTTCGGTAAATACTGCTCATACAGTATTTGCTAGGTTTGTGTATTTTCTAAGGATTTTATTTTGTATTTTCTAGGTTTGTGAAGCCACCGGTATTCCAATGTCACCCTCAAAATTTCCATTATCAATTTACATTATTTTACTCCTTCTCTCACCTCTTCCATTTAGGCAATGGGTTTCTATCCTGTTGTGATTGCAGCAGTGACAGTCAGCTATGAAGAATGAATTGTTTACCTTCTGTGTGGGACGTAATGCAGGTGTGCTGCACACATCGTTGGGGAATCTATCCTGAGTGGCAAATGCTGAAGTGACTCATATCCCAGCAGCCACCCCAGGATGAGACTAATGCTTTCATCCTGGCCCACAGTAAAGGCCACAGAATATATTCATTCCCTAATCATTTCAGGCTGTCTTTAACATGCCCTTGGTTTGTAAAACCCTACACAGCTTTGGTGTGGATTCCTCAAATATTGGCTCGTTCCCAGTGTCCTGCTAAAACAACTGAAATTTGCTGGTACACTCAAAATTTCTTTTTAATACTGGTAATAGGGATTGAGCCTTTTCTGTGGATTCATCTCTAGGATTCAGCTTTCACCAAAACTCAGGAAAAAGCACAGACCTGACCTTTCCATAAGGGTGTTCTAAATGCTGATTTTTTTTCCTATTTAATCTGCTGTTCCAAAGTATATGGAATAGAAGCTGGAATGCTGGCATGGGTTGTTTCTCTGTGGAGCATGAGCTTTGCCATTAGGCTTTAAGAAAATTCCAGAGTGTCTGGAGATGTTTGCAGCTTGTGCAGTGTGGGTGAGAGACATAAAAAAGGCAATCTAAGGGTTTGTGAATTGTGTATTCAAATCAATCGATTCCAAGACACTGCTTAAGCTCTCTGAAAAGCTTTTTCAGGTTAGAGTTTCTTCATGAGCAGCAGACCAATTCCCCTCAAATACATGTTAGCTGATAAAAAATTCAATCTGCAAGGAAGAAGGGAACATTGAAAATGCCCTTCCATTATAAATGGAAGACCTAATTTTGAGAAAGCTAAGAAATATATGCACTTTAGAAAATGAAGGTCCTAATTTTGCAGTGCATGTATTTAACACAACCTCATCTATTTACCAATCAATCTATTGTTGGCTGTTACAAGAGCAAGAATAAATTATTTGAGTCACGCTTTCCATGGCTCCATACCCCAGAGGGTGTGAACACAATCTTCCTTTACAGGCGCCATTGGACATTGCATAACCCTCCTCATCTGTTTTTCAGACACCTTTCTTTTCTGCTCCTCATTTCTGCAAAAGAGGAAGAAATCTGGAACAGCCACTGGAATTCCGGTTGGTCCATGACTGGAATTAGTTACTGCCTGCAGTGAAACCCTCACATTCCAGGTAACCCCTAAACTCCACAGGGAATTAGGATCCTATGTCTGATCCCTCTTCCTCCCTTCCCCCTCAGCACCTGAGTTATGCCAGAGGGATGAAGCCAAAACTTTCAGGAGAGGTGCTCTGGAGAGCAGGAGATGGGCCTTCCTTGGGGACTCCCAGAAAACTGTCACATGTGCTGCCAGACCGGGTTAGAGCCTCTGGAAATATATCTGAAACCTGAGCCAATTCAGGCTGCAGCCTGGACAAGAGGAAAGGGCCACGGGAAGGTGTGCAAATAGAGGGAGATGATAGAGGGAAAACATTTTCTTATTCAGAACACTTGCTGCCAGCACAGGATTCAAGTCCTACATATTGCCTTTAGATGCATGGATAAAATGGATGAATAAATAGAGAAATACCTTGCTCCAAAAAATGTCGTCTGGACTGTCCTTTTTATTGTTATGTGGTATCATAGTAACGCAGCCTTTAGTTCCTGGGAGAACATAATGGCTTCAAACTGCCAGAGGGCAGGGATGGATGGGATCTTGGGAAGGAATTGTTCCCTGGCAGGGTGGGCAGGCCCTGGCCCAGGGTGCCCAGAGCAGCTGGGGCTGCCCCTGGATCCCTGGCAGTGCCCAAGGCCAGGTTGGACACTGGGGCTTGGAGCAGCCTGGGACAGTGGGAGGTGTCCCTGCCATGGCAGGGGTGGCACTGGGTGGGATTTAAGGTCCCTTCCAATCCAAACCATTCTGGGATTCTGTGAGATTTAACAACTGCATCTGCCTCTCAGACTGAGGAGCCTCTAAATTCAAGCTTCTGGGTGCAAAGTCAGTTAAATTTTTCCATTTTCAAAGGCTGAGGCATGTAATTATTTCATTGCTGTGTGGGGTTAATAAGGGCAGGAAGGTTTCTAGAAGAAGGAGTGAGATAAAATTTATTATGGAATTTTGGAGTATCATGAACAAAAATAATTGAGGGAGAAAAGAGGGACAAGACAGAATCTGTTTAGCAGGAAGAAAATAACTACTAAGGTTTTTAATAGGAGACTTTACTCATCAGCAAGGTGCAGCTGAGGATGATGCTTTACTGCTGAAGTGGAATATGTCAGAAAAAGCTCCAGCATGTGATTAAATACCTATGCAGAAAAAGGGGAACTCTTTAAAGCTGCAAGTCATGCTGCACCTTACAATTTTCTTCTTGTCTACAATTTTCTTTCTTGTCTACAAGTTTCTTTCTTGTCTACTATTTTTCACCAAAAGGACTTTATTGGAAAATTTTATAAACTGGATTAGGTTGGGTCCTTCTCTTGCTGTACCCTCCATAAAACTGAACCCTTTCCTGGAGGAATGAAAAATGATCCCGTCCATCAGACATGGAAAATCTGCTCAGATATCCTGGAACAGGTGAGGGATTGCAGCCTAAATACACAGAAATAAGGCATGAAGAATAAACTTCCATTTTTGTCTCCAGAAATTTCCTAAGAGGGAGAGCTTGACCTTCAGCAGGTAGTGCATCCTGCCTCTGCTAGGAATATTGGGATGTAAGGGACCTCCAGAAGTACATTCCTTTCAGTGGCTTTTGCAGGAGATTTAATGATTGTCTTCGGGTAGATGTCTAAACCTTACCTGGTAGCATTCTGTGAATTCAATCCACCTTTAAGCTCCCTGTGGCTGAGAGATCTCTGCCTGTACATGAAGACTACACTGAAGTGACTGTTCATTAACATTTCCTGAGGTTCTCAGGTGTTGTGATCATGGCAGTTTAGAGAAATGCTGTCTCTCAGGTCAGGTAACTTGACGAAACTTGCTCGGGGAAAGTGTTGCCTCTGATGGATCCTCCAGCAAAAACCACAGGAACAGTGTGGGTATTGTGCTCTGAAAGGACATGGAATCAGAATGAGGTTACAGATCATCACCGGTGGTATGTGGCTATCATAAATCACCAAAGAGGTCCTTGCAACGTTGTAAATGTTAAACTCGGTTAAATGTCTGCATTTTGTGGATATTTGGTGTCACTGTGACTATGCTGGAAATGACTGTGTGTCCAAGGAGGAAATGGGCAAATAGACACTAAAATTACCAAAAGCAAGGCACATATTACTGCTGTGCCAGAGGGAGGGAGGAGTAATTCACTGGGCATCCACACAGGGGAAAAGCTCTGAGCAATAACTCTCCTCACACCCTCAGCCTTGGGAGCTGGGATGCTCTGGGACCGTGCAGGGTGCCAGTGCCAAGGTGCTGAACCTACTGAGTCAAGGAATATATTCTGATTATTGTAATCTTCTGTCCTCTAAATGCACTTTTTCCTCCACCAGGAGTAGGCTGAGTCACTAGCCTGGAGCTGTACGCAAGAATTCATCCCCCAAACACAAGGGATTTTCCTTGTACTCGACATTTATTGCCTATTGTGAGGTCTCTCTGCACAGTCTTTGCCGTTCAGCCTTTGGATCCTCAGTGGACTTGCCTTTTCTTTGGTCTTTTGCTGCATTTGATTTTATTCTTTGTCATAAAGAAATTGCAGGTGCAATCTGAAATATCTCGGGTGGCACATTTATTCATGTATAAAAGACCACATTTCCTAATGTATTTTCTGCCTCATTGTATGGTGAGCTCTTACCTGTGACTTTGGAGAGGCCCCTTTTGGGGGCACAGACCGGTTCTGCACAGCCCTTTTCATCTACAGCATACCTGAACAATGTGAAAATGTATTCTTTTTCTCCTGCCCCTACTTCTTGTTTCATTTTGCTTGCTGTATAAAACGGGGGGAGAGCATCTTTTCCTTCTCCTTGCTTAAGAAAGCCACTCTGGGCAATGTTTTAGTGCTGAAACTGGCCTGACTCTGATAAAGAGGTTTAATGCTTTGTAATTTTTGCAAGAATAAATGGTTATCACGCTCCAAATGGCTTTGAATTGGAGCTGTGCAATGCTGAAATGTTTCTTTCTTTTTTCCTCTCGGTGCTGTGCTCTGGAAGTTACTGCAGAAGGAAAGTTCCCCTTAGTGCCTGTTTTGTCATGATGGGGCTTTTCTTTCCAAAGCAGACATGGGATGGCTCGTCCCAGTATTTCCATCCTCCTGTGTGCACATCTCAGGTTTGGTGGCACAGGTGATGTCCTGAACGAAAAGCTGTGGGCCAGGCAGCTCCTGTCAGTGCTGTGACAGGTTTCATAACAACAGGGACAAACCTGGCTGTGAATTTTCCTTTTCAAACCACACGTCTGTATTAGGCTGCCATACAGGAAGCAGGGGGTACTTTATAGTCATTTACAGACTGAATTTTCCCATGCTGGAGACTGCATGGGAACTCTTTGTGGAATTTGCTGTTAAACTGCCTTGAATAGAAGGCCACTGCTGCTCTTTGGGAAAGCTTTAAACTGCAGCCCACAGTGGCACAGAAGTGCAGGTTTCCCTGTGGCTTTGCCAGTCTGTGATCCAAAGAGGGAGCCCGGCACACCTCGCCCCAGCGCCCCTGGAAGTGAAGAGCGGCATACGAGCAGTACAAGTGGCAGATGTTGCTCCTGGATCCCAGCTCACCTCTGGTAATTGGTTTCAGTTTCTTCCAGTTATTTCAGCTGAGCCAGAGGCTGCGGGGAAAGTGTGTCCTCAGCATGCAGAGAACTTCAAAACCTGCAACGAGGCTGAGCACTACATCTTACTTCAGATCATTTACCCAACCTTCTCACCTTTTCACTCAAACATAAGTATTTCAAGCCTTCTGTCAATATTAGATGACTCTGTACAGAATAAGATGTCGAAATTTACCTCACTGTAGTTATTCAAGGATCCCAGACATACCTGAAATTATTTGAAGTTAACAGATGACTATGATTCACCCGTTAAGTCTGCATTTCTCTGAAGTTAATTCACAGAAAAAAAAAAATATTCTTTCTCTTTGCAAAGAGAAAGCTCTGGTAGTGATTTATGGCACGTTGACTTTGCAGGTGTGTCGAGTCAGTGTTATCCTTTATTGAGGTAAATGTTGGATTAGGGATACGTTTCTTCTTGGCAATGGGAATCCCTGATTTGTTTTATGGGCTGTGATGCCGTTGCATACCAAGTGCTCTCCAAAGGTGATGTGCTCTGTGTGATAATGCCATGAAACTGCTTTCCCACACCCGCTGTTGGCACTCCTGCCTTGCAGGATGCGCGAGGGAGGCAATTTGTTTTAGGGCTGTGCAGTGAAGCACAGGTGGCAGGAGATGCAGCCCTGCTCAGGCCCGTGTCACTCGCAGCACTGGGATAATCCTTTGGGCAGAGGCTCCTGCCTGGAGCTGTGGCTGCACTGCAGCTCCCAGGACCCAGGGGTGACCCCTCCATTCTGCCCTTCCAGCAGCTCACAGACTCCTGTGGGACATGAAGGCTGCTCTCACAGCGCCTCAAATCTCGGCAGAGTTTGGGGAAACTGATCAGTTGTTTCCTCCCTCTCCTGTTATAGGGTCAGGAATGTGTTTCTGTGGGTGCCTGCAGCCCTGAGCAAAGGATCTGCTGCTGCTTCCTTTTTTCTTTTCTTTTCTTTTCTTTTCTTTTCTTTTCTTTTCTTTTCTTTTCTTTTCTTTTCTTTTCTTTTCTTTTCTTTTCCTTTCCTTTTCCTTTTCCTTTTCCTTTTCCTTTTCCTTTTCCTTTTCCTTTTCCTTTTCCTTTTCCTTTTCCTTTTCCTTTTCCCTTTCCTTTCCTTTCCTTTCCTTTCCTTTCCTTTCCTTTCCTTTCCTTTCCTTTCCTTTCCACCTTCCCAAACCTTCCCTTCCCAAACCTTCCCAAACCTTCCCTTCCCTTTTCATATTCTGGTGCTTTCTGGCCATGAGATTTTTCTGGAAACAATCAATTATTTGATTATTTGCTTTTCTCAAAGCATCTGCTGGACAGGTTTTCTTAGGTAGCCAGTTCTGGTATCTCAGCTGAATGTGGTTGTGTGAACATGTGTGTTTTGAAGGAAAATTCAGAACTGATTTGGTTCCAGTTTGAAAAAAGCCTCGGTACAGTCCTGGCTGGAGCATGTGTAGCCCTCTGATTGAATTGGAGGGGTTTTTTAAGATGATGCTGGTTTTCCTGCCTTCTCCTGGGCTGGTTTCTTTGGGGGCTGCAGTCAGGAGGGAGCTCTGGAGTCTGTTCCATGGGGGAAAAGAGAAAGGCAGGGTTGTCTTTCCTTCTTTCATGAAGATCTTTGCTTCAGAGAGAGAAACACCTCGGGCTCCCCTGCAAGAGGAGCCACCTGCCCACGGTCACTGGGGAAGAAAACACTCAGCTCTTGAATGATCTCAGGTTAGTTGGACCCCACGGCTTTAATCACAGAGGATTTCTTTAAGGAGTGAAGCAATCTCAGACCCATTAGGAAGTGTATTTGAAGTCTTATCGAGGCTGAGGAGGAACCACTAAACATTGCTAATCTAATGACTGACGAAAAAGGAGGGAATAGGTGAGCAGGAGAAAAATGACTGCCCTAAAAACCCCTATTTTTGAGCACCTCTGAGATAATTAACCTCTGACAGGTGATCAGTAAGAGACAGCATAGTTTTGTCAAAATTAAATTTGGTTTAAATCACAGCAATCTGATTTCCTCCAGGGCTAATGGCAAAGGCCTTCCTAGAGGGAGAGCAAAGAGAGTCCTGTGCTTTGATTCCAGCAGAGAGGAAGCTTTTGGCAGTGTTGCATTTGGCATTCCCCTAAGGAGAATAAAAGAACATAGATAAATTGGTATAAGCTGGATGCTGCTGTCTGTGGCTCTCTTCTAGAATGCAAGGCCCCTTCATAAGCCTGATTCCTTCCAAACCTGGTCTTGGGCTACTTTCCTGAAGGCTGGAATGGCTAGCACAGTTACATGATTGCAGATAATACCGGTTTAAAGGGGATACAAGATTAAAATCCTTGATTTTAGAAGAAATTACAAGATTAAAAGGAAGCTGACAAATTTGAAAAGCTGTCTGGCCTTAAATGAGAGCAGGGTTCAGCATGAAGTGAAGATCTTACCCCTGGGCAGGAGCAATCATCTGCTCAGAGTCAGGCCAGGGGAAACCCAGCAGGCTACAGATGCACAGCAGAGAATTTGGAGGGTGCAATGAATCCTAAAGCAGCAATGCCAGCCCTCCCCAGGAGGGACAGCCCCAGGATGGATGGGTGCTAAGCCAGGACAGCACAGTCAGTATGAGGGGCATGACTCCCAGTGCTGCTCTTGGGGTTGGGAGGATGGGGAATATGGGGAAAAACCCGAGGAGAATGAGCAGAAAGTTTCGGTTGTCACATCAGGGCTAGGCTGACAAAAGCCTTTCTAAGCCATCAAGGATGTAAAAGCTCGCTGTCCATGGTGTCACCTGTTCTCAGTGCCCACAGCATGTCAGATTCCTGATTAGGGGTTTAAAACACACCAAATGGGATGCAAGTTGGACACAGAGAAGAATCTCAGAGTAGGAGGGAGTGATGTAACACTGGAGTGGGCTTGCAAGGCAGTTGGTGAGGTTTTGGTTACTTCTTCACTGAGAATAAAACCCTTCAGCAGAATTTTTAGCAAGAGGAGAGACAGCATCCCCCAAGAATCTTTTTGATTGAGGTGGGTCAGGTTTCAGAGCAGGGGAATAGGGCCAGTGGCTTGTCAGGCCCCTCCAAGGTTCCATCCCTCTCAGGTGCAGAGACACCGATTTTCAGCTGCATTATGTGTGCAGGGAAATAGCTTCTCCCAAAGTCTGTGTGATTGTGCCCTTTCACCTCCCTTCTGCAAGAGGATAAATGTGGCTGTTAGAGTGAACATTTTTGTTTCATTTTTTATGATACTGCTGGATGCATTGCTCTTTTTTCTCTTTTATGCTCTTTGAGATATATTTTGCCAGTTTTTTAATGGCATATTAAAATTGCTAAGTGTTTCTAAAAGCTGTGAGGTTTTTTAATCATTTTTCCTTGGTTGCTTTATCTGTGCAAGTTTTCTTTTTTTTTTTTTTATCTTTTTTTTCTTGTATGAACTTCTCTGTTCTTGCAGTGGCTGTGCATAGTGTTTTCAGCTCCATGGGATTTCAGAAAAGAGAGGGAGCAGAGGAAAGCCAGTGCATGATGTAGTCAAGCCATTTCCTCCAGCTCTTTGTGACATAATGATTTCTTTTCCTTCACCTCTGTTCCCCCCATGAACTACTTTTTTAGGATACTCCTTTGATACATCTTAGAATGGCTTTTAAAAACAGTGATGATCATCATTAACTAAAGATCTTGGCACTCTTGGCTTGCCCAAAGGCTTTCCCGCCCTCTGGTTGTGATGGGATGTCTGTCCTAAAGAGCAAAGGCTGTGGAAATTTCTGGTGTGCTGAACAGGAGATGTGACAGATCCATCACACCAAGAACATGTTTTTTCATACCAGAGCAGAATGGAAAGAACCCGGGCTTTGTGAGCACAAACCATGAAAGCAGATGTTCAGACAAACTGCCAAGTGGGTACAAAATGCTGATCACACACATGCACTCTGAAATACTGTAAATATTATCCTAGAGGAAATTATGACAAATTAACATCTGCACAGCCTCATGCTGCTCCTGTAATGCTTTAATAACAAAAGACTGCAGTGCCCACGGTTTCCTTCCCACTGGAAATGGAACAGACTGCAGCATATGCTTTCACTGATAGAAATTAAAAGTAGGCTGACATTCATTATTAACATTTCATTCACCATTTAAGTATTAAACACAAGAATGGTCCTATTGTTTCCCTGGGACAGCTCACTGCTTTCTGGGACTAATGGCAGGAAAATCAGCTTTTTGTGCTGCTGTGCCCTCCCAGGGCCCCCAGGCCCTCACTGGCTTCTGGGGTACCCCACTCTGGGTTTCAGAGCAAATCAAACATCCTTATTTCACAAAAAACATGCTAACGGTGGTGACTAGGCAAAGGATACAAAATGCCCTTCTTTTTAGACAAGTTTCAGATCCTCTTGGGGGATGTGGAAGTGTTTTGTCGGTGGGGTTTCACCCGAGCATGCTCTGCGGGTCTGTGTGTGCTGCTCCACACACAAGGGAGGAGGCTGCAGGATGAGGGGCACGGAGAGGGTTTGGGTTCCCTGGCTTGGAGTCCTCAGAGCATCATTGTGCTCAGTTTAAATCAGGAGGCTTGGTGGTGAAGCAAAAGCACGGTCTGAACCCACAGAGTTTGTGTGGAGATAAATAGAGCCCCATAACTGAGATACTGTGAAGGAAGGGCTCCTGATTGCCTGGGTGGCTCAAAGTCATCAGACCAAAGATTTGTCATTGTAGTGCACTGAAATCACAGATACCAGACAAGCAGGATTCTGCTTAGAGCCAGTGATAGCGGGCTAGCTAGTGCATCACCATCCCAAAAATCAGTATGGGATTCATTAGGATAATGCTCACTCACAATGAGTCAAAAAAGGAAAAGAAAATAGAGCTTGGTTTTGCAATTGCCATAAGGCAATGAATGTCTTCAGACATCTCTGAGGGTCTCTAGAAAGTAGTTTCAGTTTCCTGCCCTGCTCGCCTCCTTTGGAGATGGGGGTGAGCTGTAGCAGGGAAATAAAATATTTGTGTTGGGATTACTTTCAGTGTTCAAATACTTCGTTTGGCACAAGAAGTCATTTGCTCATTCCTTCACTCATTCCTCCGTTCATTCATTCATGCATTTCTGAAAGGGCTTTGCTGTTCTGTATTTACTGTGAGATCCCTTGGCTCACTTTCCACTTTTACGAAGGACTCTCAGGAGAGGTTTCAATGACAGCAGATCCCACAGACTGCTCCTGGTGCTGCCCCACCTGCCGATGGAGCCCTTTGGACAGTTAAGGACAGAAGCAGCTGAAGTTTTATTCACAATGGACAAAACACTAAAAAATGCTTTCCACATCCTCAGCAAATGAAGACTGAGTTGTCTTTTAGATGCATTTTTGTGTTACAATCAGAGAAATGAGGGTATTTCTGTAGTATCACTATCAGGACTTCATTTGACTTGTTGCTTTTTTCTTTTCTATACTCAGCTAAAAAACTGTTGAACTTTATTATTCTGAAAGAACACTGGGTCTTGCAGCCCAGACTTACGTGGGATATTTATACATGTGGCTTTGGATGGCTGCCTACAATCTATATTCTTCAAAGAGAATTTCCCATAACTGGAGACAGCCTATGGCCTGCGGCATTGTGGAAATATTTCTCCTTTTTTCTTTGCATATGAAGGGAGCTTTTAGAGCCATTACTCCCACGGGGTCTTTGCCTGTGCCTCTTTAAAGAGGATGTTTCTTTGGACACTCCTGGAGGTCTCTTCTCACCTCTGTTGGACTGTGAAACCAAAAGAAATGTTCCCTCTGGTAATCTGTGTCAGAGAAGCTCAAGAGATTGTTGGGCTGGACTTGGGAGAGGTGTTTCTGGCCTGTCAAGCCAAGGGTGCTCACCCAGCTCTTCTCCCACCCTTCATGGCCCTGCTGTCCAGAGGATGCTGTCCAGAGCTAACAGGGACCAATGTTCAGAGACACAGAAGTGCAAAACTGCATTTCCAACCTACGGCGATCATCTGAGTGTCTATCAGGTGTCTGAGTGTGTGCATGGTGTGCTTGACCCTCACACCAAAAACAGGTGCTGCAGCAAGGGACAAAGAGCCCAAAGAAAACCACCATTAATGAGTTCCTGGTGCCTGCATTGGTTTTGTGTTTGGTGAGTGGAATAGAGCCCTGAATGAATCAGGGATCGATTCCATTTTCTCTCATTTAGTTCAATGCATCAGGCTGAGCTATAAATGCTCCCTGTGAATTCCCCCAGTGCCGTTATTTCTGTGTTTGTTTACCAATGACTGTAACTATCCCATGAAGGATCAGTCGCTGCAATGGAAGCTCTAATCAAGGTTTCAGACTCCTAATTGGGTGTGCTGTCACACAGTGCACTCAGTACCCCTCCTGTGGATCCCAGCTTCATCCTGGAGCCCCTTTCACAAGACAAATCCAGAGCCCTTCTCCACATAAACCCCAGCCAGGGGCATGGGACACTTGTCTGGGGTTCTGCTCCCTGTGTTGAATCCTTCCTCCACACCCTTGAGAGGGCCTTTGAAACAGGGCTTTCTCCATGACCCAGATGTCATTAGTCCTATGGAGTTTCCATGTTCATCAGGCCTTTCTAAATTTTATTGCTGCTATTAAAATGCAAGGAATTGAAATAAATCAAGGCTTGGGGAGAATTGGCTCTTCTGCTCTTTTTAATGTGTTTTTTTTTTTTTAATGTTAACCTGGAATTCTTAACTACAGATGTAGTCTAAGAATTATTTATTCACATAGCAGTAATTTGAGGGGATTCAAAGTATCTGCTTTCACATTACTTAAGGGGGAATATTCTATCAGCCCAAATTCACTGAAAATTTTCTGGAGGTTCATCTGGAAGGTTCAGGAACCTTGGCTGCTTTGCCTTGGTTTTCAACACCAGCAGACTCTTGAATGCATTTGCAGCAGATAAAAGAAGTTTCACCCCATGCCCTGCTGCATCAACAGTATTAATTAACTTACTCTGTAAACAAAAATGCTTGTAGGTGATCTTTAAATAGTCCAGCAGAGAATATTCATTAGGTGAAAAAACAGGAACATAAAACATGTGAGTATTTGGAAGGCTTAAATACTTACAGATATTTTCATAAAGCCCCTATGCAAATCCTACCCTGCAGAGTGTTATTCTTACACTATTCCAATTACAAATTTAACGTTATATTTATTTAAGAAATGATCTGCATCATCAGAGGGCATAGAGGTGGCATGCACGGGTGAAGCCAAGTGTGGAGTGAGGTGTCACAGGGGCCAAGGCTGGGGACAGGGCTTGGGGAACTGCAGTGCAGGAGCTGCCAGGGAACACGGCTGGCCCGGCTCAGCCAGTGCCATCCCTTTTGTGCCCAACTTCAGAGCCCCAGCCGGGCAGAGAATTGGGCACACTGAGAGTGAAATGCCAGTCCAGCCATGAGCAGCAGCCCAGTTTTCTGATGTGAGCTGCAAACAGTATTACCAGAAGCCAGCGAAAGAAATGGAGTTAGAAACCCATAATGTGTGAGAGAAAACCATACCCATGACTGTCCTTTATTCAGGTCTTATGTCTGCCTGCAAACAACTGATTGCAGGCTTCTTTGTACAGAAAATGACCTTCTTTGTGTGAGTAACTTAGGGAAAGACAACACTCTCTACTGCCCTTCATCAGTCCTTAGATTTTGTAGGTCTCCCCTGATAGAGGAGCTGGACCAGACTGGGAGCATTTTCTCAAGAAGCTGTCAGGAGGTTAAAGCTGCGCATAATCAGGGAAAGGGAGCACTCTAAATTGCATTCTTTGATGAAGGTGTTGCACAAAATAATACTCACCCTGATTCTTCATCTAAAACTGTCAAAGCTTCTTGATTTTTGTGCTGTTTTGAATCCCTGAAATATTTTTTATTCTTCTACTCTAGAAATTGTAACACTGTAATTTAAAAGAGAACTGCAACTTTCCTGTATAAAAAAGATGTACCTTTGTATAGGAGAATGCTTATATCTCTAATGTGTATCGAGAGGTAAATGCTCAACACTTTCATAAATGTCAAAATACATTCTTTTGAGTCACTGTCAAATTCTGGTTTCACTCTTAAAAGAATTTCTGAAGGAATTATTTGGATTATTTCTTAATCACTGAAAAATCATTCTTTTTTTTTCTTTTTTAGAGGAGGTTTTATCAAATAGCAGTCTTTTTTAACTTTTTAAGAAATGTTCCTGTGCAGATGCTGACTGTAGCAAATTAGAATGGGTGAGGGACTGACTCCAGATTCAGGGGTGTCAGCATGAGATGGTTTATCCCTCTTCTGTATAGGGGAAAAAGCCTCTGGAGCAAACTGTCCATGTCCACGCTGCTCTGAATCCCACCCTGCCTCTCCCCTGGTGGCTCCAGGGTAACAACAATTACTATTTTACCAGTTTCAGTTCAGTGTCTGTAGCACTGCAAGACACACATTGGAGTTTTCTCAAGAGTTCTTACAGCACCGTGTGGCTCTGCAGAACTGAAGAGCTGTGCAGGGCAGGAGTTAAACCGCCCCCATTCCTGCCCATACCACCCTTTGGGAGAGATCTGTGAGGAAACAAAAGCCTCCATTTGCCCAGGAATTAACTGTGGAGAGGTCACAGAATCACAGAATATTGTTGGGGATGGAAGGGACCTGTGGAGATGATCCAGTTCAAAGCCCCTGCCCAGGCAGGGCCACCTGGAGCAGGTGGCACAGGAATGTGTCCAGGTGGGTTTGGGATGGCTCCAGAGAGGGACTCCAGGACCTCCCTGGGCTCTGCTCCCAGGGAACAGGGACAGGACAAGGGGAAACGGCCTCAGGCTGGGCCAGGGGAGGCTCAGGGTGGACATCAGGAAATATTTCTGCACCGAACAAGCAGCCAGGCAAGAGTCCCCCATTCCTGAAAGTGTTCAAAAGGTGTGTGGCATTTGGGGATACTCTTAAAGGTGAACATGATGGTGGTACTCAGTTGATGGTTGGTCTGTAGGATCTTAGAGGTCTTTTCCAGCCTTAACGATTCTGTGATTCCATAAATCATTTTACGGCGGAGGGCCGTGGTATTGCGTTCACAGCTGGGGTGGTAGGGGCGCATCCATTACCTCTGAGGAAACCAGAGCTCTCCAGAAAGAGTTCCTTCGAACAGAAGCTGAGACAGCCTGCTGATGGTGATGGAAAAGTTGCTTTGATGTCGTTGTCCCTTCCTAACCTTTGTGGGGTGTTTGTGTTTGGACAGTGCTGTCCCCTTGGAGGGTGGCTCGGCCCCTGGCAGGGCAAAGCTCCGTGGCTCCTCGCAGCTCTCACACACAAAGGTGGATGGGCACGCTGACTTTGGAACAAAAGGGTTGCTGTCTGCACATCCCTTTTTGTGTGTGCCAGCACTGAAAACAAATCCAGAAGCATTTGTCAACAGTTTGGCCCATAAACTTCTCAGTCTGTGCAAACCACGGGGGATGGTGAGAGCGTCTAGATTAATTTTGAAAACGTGGCATATGAGATTCAGCTTGCATAAATTTAAAGGTAATACGTGCTGGCAACAACAATACAAACCTCTCATGCTGCCGAGCTTTAAACTTTCCTCTTCCTCTGAGAAAAAGAAATTCTCACTGTCACTGGCAAGCCAGCAAAGTGAAAATCTCTCCAGAACACATCAACAGTAGGAAAAAGCAAAAATTAGATCTTCAATTCATTAGGGAATGGAAAGCAATGCAGAGAAAGTTAAGATTTTATTGCCGGTGACAGTCACGAGCCTTTGTTTGGAATGTGAATTCCACACTAAAAAAAAATACAGAAATAATTCTGCAAAGATGCAGAGGACAGCGAGGATGATGCTACGTTTTTTGGAGCACCCCTTTGCAAGCTCTATCTTAGATGGGAAGAAACAAAGAAAAAAAATCAGCCTGGATTACAGGAATCTGTCATAATTCAGTGTAATTGATGGCAGGCAAAGAAAGTTAAATTGAAGGAGTATTTCATTAGAGCACAGAGAGCCAACTCGTGAAGCTGGCAGCCAGGCAGGGTGAGAGCTGAACATCACAGCTGAGTCTTGTTGCTGGTTTTTGGCTAAGGCTGGCGGGGTTTTTGTGCCCAGCAGTTATAGGCACAGTCATGTCTGTGTAGAGGGGATCAAACTGAACATAGCTGAGTGCAGGATGGAGTAGAATGAATTGAAGATAAGCTGCTTGCCACAAGTATCAGCAGATATGTTTCCTCTACAGAAAGATAGAAAAAAAAAAAAAATCAACACAAATTGTCATTGCCTCCTAACTATTGCAGCAGCCCCCCACTTTTATCCTGTGGTCACCACTTTTTGCACATCTCTGTACCCTCCAAAAAGGAGTTTGTTTCTCAGGAAAGCTCCGTATGAGTCACGAGGTTCCAAGTGTTTTGTCCTGTCAAAAATGCAGCTGTTCCTTGAGCTGTGAGCAAATAATGACCGGGACAGTGTCATGTTCATGGGGCTGCTTTACTCTTTTTCACATTAAAAATATTTAAAGGCAAAAAGCAAAAATCATCTTTCTGCATGCGTTTATGGAGGATGGGCATTTGGTCCTGTAAGATTTATGTGTTAGTTGGACTTTACTGTTACTGTTCTCCTGACTGGAATTCTGTGGACCTTCAATCAAGAAAACATTGTGGATTAATAACTATCCTAAACTGTTCTTCAGTTTGGGACTACAGAACCAAATGTACAGAGAATAAACATTTCAAGGAGAGCAATGTGAGATAGAATTCAACTGAGCTTGTGGCTGCACATGGAAACATGGAAAATAACATGAAACAAAATGGAATGTTTTAGTTTTTAGCACCACTCATTAGCATACTGCTGTATTTCATTACAGTTTAAATTGTACTATGCCGTAATTACCGAGTAAATACCTACTTAAAATTAATTCACTTTGGGGCAAGCTTTGGTTAACTTTTTAAGCTGGAGATAAATTGAGCATCTGAGTGCTTACTGCAGTGCAAAGAAATCCATCATTTTGTTTGACTAAATGTCAATTCTTTTTATAGGATTGTAATGGTTTTAAATTGAAGTCACAAAATTATGAGAGAGTGATTAAAAGATTTGCTGTCATCAGATCAAAATTTAGAGAAATACTTTAAGCTGAGAAATATATTTTCAGGTCAGTGAACAGGGTAATGGTTGAACAGTTTTCCATTCAAGTGCAATTAGTATTTATGAATTATTAATTCAATCAATCCATTTGTTGCACATTAATTTGAAGAACTATGTTGAAACACATGTAATTCCTACTTCACGTGGTGTGAAGGCCACTGAGAAGTGAGCACATGTCTAAGAAGATATTTTAGGAAGGAATCAAGCCCATGGGAAATTTTCTAATTCAACCCCAAAATTAGAGAAATGGAGGAGCTGTAGGAAGAGCCTGGTGAGTACAAGTCCCATCAAATAACACTAAGCCTTTCTTTACCCCATTTCCCCCCTCCAGCAGAGCAATTCTGGCCTCAGGCCTCGTAGCTTGTGTGATTTCTCTCTATTCTCATGGCCAAGGCCATTGAAGGATGGATGAGGCAGCACCAAAAATGGGGTGGTGGCAGCAATCACTGCACCTTGACATGCTCTGATTGTCATTCAGAGAGCTGAAACAGAGTTTTTTCATACAGAAATATCCAGGTAGCTATTTCCATTTTTTGATCTTGTATTTGCAATAGAGCCTCAGTGTCTCGTTTGCTTTGGTAGAAAAGGTTTTGGTGACTTGTGTATCACTCCAGGGAGTAGGACCCCCTCCATGCACTCCTGTGGCCGAAAGGGGTGAGGGAATGCGCCCCAGGAGTCCAGGAGCTGGAAGGGAGGGAGGGAGGAGCCCCGTGTGTTGGACCAGGCACATCAGCATCTTCTCCAGGCTGAGATCAGGGATTCTTCCTCCTGCACTGAGCTGCCAGCCTGTTTCTATGGTGATCTCCAAGACACTGATGGATTTGCTCGGTGCTTATGTAACATGTTATAGAAACCCTCAGCATCACCACTGGGCTCTTGGAATGCTGTCAGTGGTTTGGGTGCAGCCTGGACATTGGGACAGACACTGGGCTTCATCTGCCGCCATGTGAGTGGGTGTTTAATAGCGCAGGTGAGGGCCATGTGGCCATGTCTGTGAGGGCAGCTTTCCCCTCACCTGCTCACTGCTGCCTCTGGGCTGCCCAGCTGTGATGTGTCCTGCCGGAGGCTTTGCTGCAAATCTCCTGGAGGTTTTTGGGAGAGCACTCCTCTCATGGATGTGAGCCACCAAGTGCACAATCCCTGCTTCATCTCACCTGGCTCTCTGACTTTCTTTTTTGCTTTCTGGATCCACAGAGTTGCACCCTAATCAAACTGATTACACCTGGTGTTCTCCCTGTGCCTTTGTCAGAGTTCCCTTCCCCTTCCCCTTCCCTTCCCTTCCCATTCCCCTTTCATTGCAGCTCACACGGTATTTGGGGCAGGTCCTTTTTTTAAACCACGCTCTCCTTTCTCCGCCTCCCTCCCTGCACACACACACACCATCTGCCATTCCTGGGTTTGTTTGGTTCCACGGAAATGTCATCTCTCTTTTTGAGCAGATGGATTCAGGTGGTTCCTGCTGGAGTGAATGCCAGGGAGGGGTCTGGCGCTGTGCAGCCGTGGGGCTGTGGCAATGTCCTGCCCTGTGCAATCCCTGCCACATGCCAGGGCTGCCAAAGGGGACACTCTGCGAAGTCCCCTTGTCTCCTGTTGGCAATGAGCAGTGGCAGAGGGAAAGCTCAGAGAATTCAAACCATCAGTAGCTGGGTCTGTGGTCTAAATTGCAGGCTAAATGCTTGGATGTTTGGCTGTCTTGGAGATCCTTTGCCTCCAAAGTGCTTGCTTGCTCTGCATGTTGCCCTGAGAATCTATACCAGATATATTTCTAATATATATTATGTGTATTTTAAAATATGTATTAGTAAAATATGAATTAATCAGTGTTGTCATGGCACATACTTGCTGCACTAAATGAGCAGTGTGGCACATTGCTGGGTTTAGCTGCAGTTAGAACTTACTGCTGTCAAGCTATTGTGCTCCTAAATGTCCTAAATCCTTTGGAATGAAAATGAAGCAAGATCTGAGAGGAAAGACAGATGGACAGGCAGGACATAGAGACACCTCCCAAGGTCTCCAAGAATGTGCTGCTTGATTAGATTGTTTAGAGGGCTAATATCTATACTAAGTCCAGCTCTTTCAGGTTCTTGCTTCATTAGCAGATGCTGAATTCAGAATTGGAGTTGTATTTCTGCTCCTTCTTCCTTAGGTGTAATTTAAAGGTGCTATGGTGCCCTTCCACCAAAGCTTAAGGCTGCTGTTTCCAGCAGCACTGTGTGGCTGCCATGATGTGCCATCATAATTTAACATATTTTAACTACCCAGTTTTCTGCGTTTAAAAGAGGAATTTTTTTCTCTATTGCCCCAATGTGCAGCCTGGCCTTGGACACTTCCAGGGATCCAGGGGCAGCCACAGCTTCTCTGGGCACCCTGTGCCAGGGCCTGCCCACCCTCCCAGGGAAGAGTTTCTTCCAAATGTCCAATCCAAGCTTGTCTTCTTTCAGTTTAAAGCCAAAATATGCTGTACCTCTGATCCAAAAGAGTAATATACCCAAAAATATAATTTCACATTCCACGTCACCTGCATTAAACACACAGCCTTAACTTAACCTCCAGTCAGGGGAAGGGAAACTTTTCTAAAGGGCTGTTCATCCCACATTAAAATTGTTCTCTTTGTGTCAGGTGAGTTGAGTTGCCCTTCCCATTCAGCAGCGAGTAACTCTGAGTAATTCTGACTGAACGTTTAATCCGTGGATGGCAGAAGTAAGGCTCTGCTCATGGAAAGGAGCGAAATTCCTACAAATGTGAACCCTCAGGTGTCTTTTTCTGGGGAAGGACTGACCCACAGCAGTGCCTGGGGAACTGCTAAAAACAGGGGAGCCCCGCTGGCACTGCTGGGGTGTGGAAGGAAACTGGAAACATCGCGCAGGGGAGCGGTGGGAGCTCCAGGCCGCCAGCAGCTCCTCTGGGGTGAGGAAAGCCAGTGCCAGACAGGTGGGAATGCAGATGAGCAGGGAAGTGTGAGAGGTTTTCCACCCCTCCCATGCCAGGCGGGGATGGCTGCACCAAATGTGCTTTTTCCCAGCCTCACTGGTCAGAGCTGCTGTGTTTTACCCTCATACCCCACACCCTCTGCTTTTTGTGCAGGGAGAAAAGACAGTTACCTAAATTTTCTTGTTTTTCCCTGAGCTTGCTTGTTGTACCAAAATGAGCACTGTTAGCAGAGGAAGATTATAATTTTCCATGGAAACCAGTGGAAAAGGAAGCAGGTTTCAAAATAACCTCCCCGCATCCACTTGAGGCATCTTAGTGCCTGTTGTGTTCGTTTTGGAGATGGGGACCCAGACACAGCATGAGAAATGACACACCTGGTGTCATGCAGCACTGAGAGCAGGAAGCTGAGGGCTCGAATCCCTGCCTGTTGTCTTAGTCACAGCTTCTTCTTAGTGGTTTTTGCAGGTTTTGATTGAATTTTTGAAACATTTGGCTTTTTCCCTTGCAGGATACGCTCCAGCCTGTTTTGTGGCTTTTCTGTGTGAGTGATATGCATTCACCCACAAAAAATAAAATTACTCGTTGTTTCACAAGTAACTAAATCATGTATTGAAATGGGAGGATGGAGTAGGATTTAGGGAAATTTGGAATTGTCCATTTTATCATAAAGCAGAAAATGAGCTTTGTCAAAACCGAGGCCCTGTCTAGGTACTGGAAAATATTTCTGTGGGTGTCCCCAAACGAGATGGGATTGTCCATGATGGCAACACCTCCAGGTATGAAGGTCCTACCTGATCAAGGAGCGCAGGTTCCAGCTGGACAGGTTCCTTCATGTGAACGCCGCTGTGTTGGTGTCCAAAGGGTCGTGCTCGTGTTCAGGCTGCCAAGAAATCGTTGTGGAATCATGGAATGGTTTGGGTGGGAAAAGATCACCCGGCTCCAACCCTCTGCCGTGGGCAGGGACACCTTCCACTCGACCAGGCTGTCCAGGACCTGATCCAACCTGGCCTTGGACACTTCTAGGGAAGTCATCCCTCTTAACTCCCATTCTGTGTTGGAAAATGGACCCACCCCATGCAGACCAGGCCTTACTTCTACTCAGAGACTGTTTTGGAACAGCTTTCCCCAAATCCTACCTGCTGTAGTTCTGCAGTCACTCATCTGGATGTTTTCAGCTTTTCTGCTAATGATGACCAGGGAAAGAAATAGCCATTTCTTTGTACAAACTGATGCTGAACTTTACATTGTCCTATGTAATTATTGCTAGAATGGACCTTTTTTTCATGTGCCATACTTTAACAATGATACAGAGGAAAAGAAAATGAGATTTAATTCATGTTGAATCTTTGTTGTTACATTGGAGAAAAAAAGCAATGGTGCTATACATCCAACACTGTAAACAATGTTCAAAGCTTGTTAAATGCTGAAAAGAAGACCAAGAGTTTAATCATTTCCAGAACTGTTGGTTTTATAGCAGATAAAATATTTCCTGCTACAGAACGCACTGGAAATGCTCATTCTCTCAATAGGCTCACTCAGATGCAGCTCCATCTTTTCATGTTCTTTTTCCCTCAAACAGAAAAAGGAATAGAAAGGAAATATATAAATGTTTGGTTTCAGCAGTGCAGTCTACAAAAACCCAAAGTGAGTTGTATTTAATCACTTCAAAATAAGTTCCATCATGTTTTTGCTGGGGCCCTTAACTGAGGTAGCAGTTGCAGTCACTGGAGAAGAACTCCACGATAATGTGTGTTGTGAAATCTCGACTGACCAGACCCTGAGGTGGCAAGTGCTTTCCTTCTTAGTGGTAATAATCCCACTAATTGTCTGCTAAAAAGGACTGGTTTCCATTTGGTAATTAGCTGTGGTCCCAGCTTTTTGACACTGCTGGGTTTCTAAGTGCTGGTGAACCTGGAAGAGTCTCTGTGTTTGAGTTGTTCCCTCTGATTTTGGCTACTCAGATTTTGATGGAGCTGGGGCCAGGCTACTGTTCAGGCCACTTTCTCTTTTTCCTTCAATTATATTGATTCCTTTATTTTCTTACTCCCTTGGGACTGATTACTTTGTCTCCTGCCATTCTCACAGAACAGCTTTTTCAGTGTCTGATTGAATCTTGTTATTGATCCAACTCAAAAGAATATTTTTGATAGTCTCATCTAAATTTTTTGCTTAATCTTGCCTCTATTGAAGCCACTGAGTAACAGTTCTGGGATCAATGCAGAGCTGTTTCCTGTGGATTCCTATCTCCAGGCCAAGCTCCTCTATCAGTGATGAACACTGATGGCAGCTGCTTCTTCTACTTGATCCTCTCTTTGCAAAAAGTTTGGGCAAACCTGAGTGCTCTTGAACCTCAACTTCTCTTCCAGTTTGCTTGGAATCAGACGACAGATTGGAGGATAATCAGGTAGGAAATGCCATATGCCATGATCACACCAGCCTTTTTAGCTGAGCTAAAAATGACTGCTGAGGGGTAGTGAGACATAATTCCAAACGTGAGGGAGATCAGTGTTGTTTCACTGGGAATGTGGTTCCTGCTGATGCATGTCGGTCTCCAATGTGGATACTATTCCCAGGAAGCTTCCTAGAGCTAACTACAGCTCAACTGTGCACTCACAGAGAGTTGTGATGAGGGGGATTTTTTATTGTTCAATATAATCCACCATCAATGTAATTTGGCTTTTTTCTGCAAGTCATTAGCATAATAAATTGCCTAATGCGCATCTTTTATTGTAGACTTATTCATCCTTTGAGGGGAAAAAAAGACAATCGCTGGTGTCAAATCCTAAATTAAAGTAAGCTTGGGAATGTATTTGGCAAGATAATGCTGATGAAAGTGAGAATCTGAACTCCAACTAAACAAAAAATCATTAGCTGAGCTGCAGCATTTACAATAAATAAGCAGAGTGCTTACAAACATGGTTTCACTACTCAAGCAATGAACTGGTTTGGTTTCAGGTTCAATACCACGGCCCCTTAGCTCTTTTTGGACTGTTTTTCTCAGAAGCCTTTGTCTTGTCAGTCTGCACAGATCTGATTTGAGAGGAGGTGAGGCTTTGCAGGCAGCCTCTCCTTGCTGGGTGCTGCTGTCATCATTAGCAAATATCCTCACACCTGCTCAAAGTGAGCAGCAGTGCTGAGACTGAACCAATATTTGATCACCCTTACAAGTGGCAGTGCATGCCTTTAATTAATAAGAAGCCTTTCCTCATCTGTTTATCTTCCTCCTCCAAAAGCTCAGCTGAGCAGCACAATCTAATGGAATACAAAATTACTCCAGCATGAGGGGAGTTATCTCCTCGGCTGCTTTGCAGCATCTTTCCCTACATTTGCTTCTTATTTGAAAATGTAAGAATGCATTAGAAGTGGTTGAGCTGTCTCATGAAAGAAATCATTGTGTATAGAGCTATTAGAACTTGTAAATAGGAGTTTCTTCTAAAGTGCTCTGTGTCCTGCAGGCACTCTCAAAAAAAGGGAATTAATGTGTGTGGAAAGGCTATTTTAGCTCTTTGGCTGAATTCTTCTTCCTGGGAGATTGTTCAGGAACCCACACTCTCTTCCAGAAGAGATCAGAAAATTTACTGATTGCAGAATGGCTTGGGATGGAAGGATCTGGAAGCTTATCCTGTTCCACCCCTGCCATGGGCAGGGACACTTTCCACTATCCCAGGTTGCCCCAAGCCCTGTCCAACCTGGCCTTGGACACTTCCAGGGATGTGGAGACCTCCAGAGAAAACTGGGAATTGCTCTTCATCCATTTGTATTCTCAAAATATTCCGCTCCAAATCTTCCTTATTTCCTTAACTCCCAACTGATAACTCCAGTCAGAACCACCTCATTGCTGCATCACCCACCCAAAACTCCCAGAGCTCCGTGTGCTCCAGGTTCAATTCACACCACCTTTTCAGACAGAAAAAGGCACCTCCTTCCTGCTGTGGCTCCTTTTGGAAAGATATCCAAACCCCTGTCCTATGCCCAGGAAAATCAGCCATGTCTCACCTGCTGGGCCTCGTATTGGAGAAGGGATCAGGTACCTTTATCACGGTGTACACCCCGTGTCCATTCCTCTCCAGATGTCTGGGAGCTATCAAATAATCAACCTTTTATTTCTCTTGTCCTCCTAGTGGAAGAAAAAGCTTTTTGATTAATAACTTGCTTTTGAGTGAAATGTTCTGCAAATATGTTACCTGCACAGATAACAATCTCTTGTTTGAAAAAAAGGGCCTACTTTAATTGTAATACTCCCTTCCAATTTCCCCCAAAAAAGCAGCAGAAAGGGTTTTCATGAGAACAGAAACTTTTTCATTGGTACACCCAGCCTTTGGGGATTTGGGTGTGTGGAGGGTGCTGTTTGCTTCTATTCCAACCTGATTTTTTAGTGGTTAAGTAAAGGTAAGCACTTCTTAGGAACTCCCAGCTGAGGGTTAGTCTGCAACATCACTCCTCGCTTCAATGCACTTAATGGCTCCTCCAGCTTTGCATTTTGGAGGAGAAAAGATCATTCCTCTCATCCATTTCCACTTAGAGAGTCACCCAACTGTTCCACTGCTCTACACAGGACTAGGAGATGGGAAGGAAAAGGAGCCGGCACCTGCAAGAGCTGTGCGCAAATGGTGCTGCTTGGTGAAATGACCTTCACACAGAGAGAAGGAAAACAACATAGAAATGGTCATGAAAAAGCTTCATTAACAGAACCCCCCATGCCTGCAATGCTTTTAGGGAGGGGTTCAGGTGAGTTCCTCTGAATCCCACTGCCCCACTGCCTTTTGCCCTCACTTACCTATTTCCTGAGGGTGATTTTTCAAGACATTTGTTTATCAAGCATGTCTGGCTCTGGTCTCCTCCAGGTCCGCTCAGCTTATTATTCCAGCTGGGGGGCTTTGATTTTTCTGTGTTTTTGTCAATGAAGCTGAAGGCTTTCAGGACAGGCTTTTGTTTAACAAGGCAGTTTAACAGTGGTGTCTTCTTATACCTGCCTTGGTGGCTTTCTTTTGTTCTTATATATCTTACAGTCACATGAGGATTGTTATGCAAGTAATTTCTTCAGGCACTTTTGCAAACTCTTTACAATTAAGAAATTTAATTTTTGTTGTGTTTCCTTCCCAGACTTTCAGATTTTTCCCTAAGAGACTATTCTTCATCTCTCATCCCATGCAAGATTTGTCACTGAACATATACATGAATACATAACTCTATATACACACTATGCTATACCTACACACCTGTTAGTCAGCAACCTGCCAGACAATGAGGACTAGAGATTATATAAATACTTAATATAAGTCATAGAGATAATACAGCTACTCTGGTTTCTGAATTTAGAGGAAATACAATAATTCAAATGCTCCCAAAATAAAACTATGATTAAAAAATGGAAGAAACTCCTGTCATACTCTAAATTATTTCCTTTTTCCCCTTTCCATTCTCTGCAATGAAATTCATGTTGAGAGATTACCCTGCACATAAAAATATAATGTCAATTAAGAAGTGGTCACTCACCCATGAATTGTGTTTGGTTTTCTCTGTGTGAGAAAAATTGGTTATATCAGCTTTTGTCCAAGTAGAGAAAGGCAGGTATTGCAGCATTGACATAAGTGCACTCTTATCAAAAAATCTACTCCTTTCTATACAGTACATGAGACCTTTTAATTAGTTACACTCTCTTCTGACTGAGCGACTGTTTCCCAAATTGCAGTGAAGAGCCATGTGAATGTGTGCTGGGCCTGCCTGTATTACCCGGTTATTCTCTCTCTCTGCTGTGCTGGAACCTGTCAGATCCCCAAAGCGGGGCATTATTGCCTATCAAACTGCCCTGCTCCAGGATGGGAAGCTTTGGTTCTGCAGCAGTGTCTGAAATCTCTGTGGAATCCCAGAATGGTTTGGGTCAGAAGGGATTTAAAGCACATCTCACTCCACCCCCTGCCATGGAAAGGACAATGTCCAAAGCCCCAATGTCCAGCCTGGCCTTGGGCACTGCCAGGGATCCAGGGGCAGCCCCAGCTGCTCTGGGCACCCTGGGCCAGGGCCTGCCCACCCTGCCAGGGAACAATTCCTTCCCAAGATCCCATCCAGCCCTGCCCTCTGGCAGCGGGAAGCCATTCCCTGCGTCCTGTCCCTCCATCCCTTGGAAAGAGTCGCTCGCCATGTTTCCTGTCAGCTCCTTCAGCTATTGGAAAGTCACAATGTGGTCACCCCAAAACTTATTTTCTCCAGGCTGAGCAATTCCTGGTGGAACCTGGTGTGGGACCTGCTGGGGGATGGTCTCATTTTCAGGACCATTGGATGCTGCCCTTGGAGTGGGTTTCCAGCCTTTGCCAGACACATGAGATGAGAAATCTGAGTGAGGGTCCCTTGTCAGTGCCCCTGACCACCTGATGCCTGCCTTGAGCCCCTGAGGCCTGATTGACAATGTCACAGCTGAAAATGAGCCATTTAGACTTTGCAATTTGAATATTATACTGTTTATGAAGCAGCAGGTGTTCCTCAAAATCAAGGCCCAGTCTCCCAATCTCACACACTACACCAGTGGCTGCTTTCTGTCCTTACTTCAGTGTGTTTCACTTTCCACATGTTAGAAATGAGGTGACAGTGCTCTGTCACAATTTGTGTACCTGCTTGCAAAGCAGGCTGGATTCTTCTCAGCTCCCGGCAGGGCTCACGCTCTCCATTCTCTCGGCTGAGTGTCAACGTTTCATGAAGCTCCAGCGAGCCTCAAGCGAAACAGCTGTTTTATCACAGCCCCGTGCCCTAACTACAGACACTTGATTCTCACTGTCCCCGCTGAAGGCTCTGGTCTTGTTTATCTGTCACACCCACAGCCCTTACAGAGACACCTGACGGTGTCCTGGCTGGAGCTGCTGAGGCTGTTAAAGGGCTGAGCGTTGCCCAGCCAAAACAGGCGTCCTCCTGTCACGTCCTGTCACCTCCCAGGCGTGTTGTGCTAACAGATGTCATTAATCTTTGAGAAGCCCTCGGATGGTGAGTGCTGGAGAAAATCCTTTGAAAAAATGAATAATTCTGTCTTCAAAGCAGCAAGCAGTAAATAAGGCATAGAGCAGCATGCTGTGGCTCTGGGAGAGGGAGAGAATATGGAATGGCTGCTTATTCAGGGAGCACTGACTGTTTGGAGAGACAGAGGGGTCATAGAATCATTGGTTTGGGTTGGAAGGGACCTTAAATCCCACCCAGTGCCACCCCAGCCATGGCAGGGACACCCCCCACTGTCCCAGGCTGCTCCAAGCCCCAATGTCCAACCTGGCCTTGGGCACTGCCAGGGATCCAGGGGCAGCCCCAGCTGCTCTGGGCACCCTGGGCCAGGGCCTCAACATGCCCTGAGTAAAGAATTTCTTCTTAACATGTAGCATAAACATGCCCTCTGTCAGTTTAAAAATCATTCCCCCTTGTCAGTAGTCACTGTCTGTCCATGTAAATGGTCCTTCTCCCTCCCTTTCATAAGCCCCTCTGGGTACTGGAAGGATCCTGAAGGACAAAGTAAATATTTGTGTCATGAAGACTTTTCTGGATTGCAGACTTGCAGATGGCAGTGGCAAACTGTCATCACACAAACAAGCTGAGTCCTGGAATTTCCTAACTTTTTCAGGGTTTGGATTCAGTGCCTTAATAATGCTCTTTTATTACTCCTTGATTGTAGGCTGTGTGCATTTGGTTCCCTTTGTCCTCTACTCTTTCCATAATGTCCTTTTGGTGGAACCATGTGAGAGAGCCTTTCTCTCTCTTGTGAGCCCTGGCGGAGCCACACTTATTATAAATGGATTCATGTAATGGATAAAGCTCCTTTAGTTTGGATTTAAACTGTTTTCTTTATCCTCAGATCATCCCAGGCCAATGCCATGGCCCAGCTGAGGCACAGTTCTGTGGGACTGCCGGGGTTTGACCCTGGCCAAATGCCAGGGACCTACGATGTTTGCTCTCTCTGCTCTCTTCTGCCGCAGCTGTGCAGAGGAGAGGAATCAAACTAACACAAACACACTGGACTCATGAGTTGAGATGAGGCAGTGGTGGGGAGGGGACTCATGAAAAACATGAGCAAACAGGTGAGAAACTTAAGTTGCAAAGTGATTTATTAACCTAACAGAGTCAGAGGATAAATGAGAGGTAAACATAAGCTCTTAAGACACCATGTCTTCACTCACCCCCCTTCCCTCTAAAGACATCGTTCCTCAGCTCACCCCCTTCCCTCCTTCAAACAACCAACAGCTCCGGGTGGGGGCAGGGTATGGGGTTTTTCCTTAGTCAGTCCATCACCACAATTCTTCTGCTACAAACACTGTTTCTCTGCTCACCCC
>VZTX01002548.1:67719-123267 GCA_013400915.1 Pardalotus punctatus | reverse complement strand
CCCCTGGACTCCATGGGCTGCAGGGGGACCACCTGCTCTCCCCATGGTCTTCACCACGGCCGGCAGAGGGTTTTCAGCTCCAGCGCCTGGAGCACCTCCTCCCCCACCTTCTCCACTGACCTTGGTGTCTCCATGTTGTTTCCCCTCAGATATTCTCAGCTCCTCCTCCTCCTCCTCTGGCTAAAAAGAAGTACGTGCACCCATTGTTTTGATTTCTTCTTAAATATGTTTTCACAGTGGTGTACCAAACATCTCTAATGGGCTCAGGTTTGACCAGCAGCATGTCCATCATCTTCAGAGCCATCAGAGAGTGGCTCTGCTGGACGGGGTGAAAAACTTCCAGAATCTTCACACAGGACACACAGGAGCCATCTTTGTGTCCCTCCCTACCCACTAGCAAAAACTGGGCCAAGTAAAACCACCACAGAGCCAGCGCACCCTTTGAGCGCAGAGCTGTCACTGGGGCTGTCCCGCCAGTCCCACACTCACAGCATTTCCATCTTTTAGAACTGTGCTGGTTTTACACCCAATGGCTCAGATCCCCATCGTTCAGGGACAAATGCTTCCCTTGGAGCCATCCAGGGATGCAGAGCCGGGGCAGCTGCGGAGCTCTGCTGCTGGCTGCCTCTTCTGGGAATCCTGCTCCTGCTGGAAGCAGCCTAACAGGCTGGTGAGCAAAACGCTGCCCTCGCAGTGCTCGCAGCCCGCGGGAGAAGGCTGATGTGTGTCCTGCAGCTGCAGCTTTGCTCTGTGCCAGCAGCACTCCGGAGATGGAACTGCTCAGGGAAGTTGCTGTGTGGAAAGCGAATGCACTCTGCGCTCCCTCCCCGCATTGCAGACGTGCTGCCACTGCTTCACCCCAAGTTCAGGCATGGTTTCATCTTTTCCAGAGCCTCCCTGTATCCTTGCCCTGCCTATGTGTCTTACATTTTGAATCCCATCATTAACTGTGCTTTACTTCCCACTTTAACAAATTCATCCTGATCTTCCCTGTCAAAAGCCATTTGTACCTGCTTTGGAACATTTCAGGCTGAAGAGTTTCTGCCCACTGAGACTGGCCCGGGCTAATCACATTCCACGCAGAGGAATTTGGATTTGCATTAGAAAGCACCGCTGGTCTCTCTGTTTCAAACACTAAGCCCCAAAGAGGAGGTTGAGATGTCTCTTCCAGAGAAGTAAATTCTGAATATCCTCCTTGTAAAGTCTGGCTTCACTGAGCAAGTGCACAGGTAAAAGAGAGGTGAGTGAAATGTCAGGTGCGGTGCAGGTCTGTCAGAGCACTTACTCCTTCTCTGAGCTCTTTCTTAGTACTCAGTGCTTGCACAGAGCTGTGCTGCACCCTCACATCACAAACTTGGAGTTACAGAACTATCCAGTGCTTCAGGCACGTTTTAATAATTTAGAAACCTTGTGGTATCTACTACATTAAGGTAAATTTTAAGATTGATTGTCCTTCACAGGAAGCAGGAGCCTAAAGTTTGCCTCAGTAACTCCTTGGCTTACCCATATTGATGTCCACCAAACCGAGAAATCAGTACATGCATTTTAGAAATACTCTCACTGTGTGAAGTCACAAGCACAGAGCTGTTCTGCTACAGGATTTTAGCAACAAAATGGATTTTACCAGAAGAAAGTTACTCTTAGCCTTCTGAGATGCAATCCGTATGTTTCCCTTGCTTTATCTGCAGGAGCCGTCACACATTTTTCCTTTTGTATGACCAGGTTAATTACAGCTGTGTTTCCCTCTCCCGTATCACAAATCTCTTTGGACTTGAAAAGGAGGCTGAATAATATAACTCGATTACTTTTGGTCATTGGTGTGGCAGGATTTTGCTGCAGAAAGAAACCTCTCCCATTTCCTCACGGTTATATTGATTAAGTTGAGAAGAAAGCCAGGGCAGTAGGGTCACATCTCCTTTAGTCTTGCACACTCTTCACACAAAGAGAGAAGAAGTGACGGTGTCATTTGGTTTGTCCCTGAAATGACTTGAACAATATCCGCTGCTCTCTGCAGTCATTTAGCCCGGCAGTACTACAAGGGTGATGTGATTTTGAGTATCTGTGAGACACCTCTCTGGTGCCTCAGAATGCTGCATCAAAGCTGGGCTTTAACACTCTCTTCTATTAGCTGCTTCTTCAATTTTTAGTATCCAGTAAACAAGACTTGAGAAGAGAGGCAGGACAAAGCCCTTAGTGTCCTCAAAAGGTGAGTGCAGAATGTGGGAGCACTTGTTGCTGCTCTTGTGATTAAAGAACTCATTTAAAGCTGGCAGGGAAAAAGAAGACAGCTTTCCCAGTTTAAAAACCATTGGAAATAAAAAGAACAAAAGAGGATTAGTAAATAAAGCTGGAGTGGTATAATAACAGATTTGAAAAGCATAAACTTTAATAAGATTATTAGAAGTGCTCTGTGTGAAAACACCAGGGTGGCCAGTAGAGGAGGGTGTGTGTGTTGGGGGGGTGAGGGGAGAGGGGGACAGAGAGGGGGAGGGAGAAATGAGAAATTAAGATCAGCTTCGTTGTGTAACTCTCGTTGCCTTTCATCTTTAACATCCAGCTTTTCCATAATGTATAAGTAGCCACTGGATACTTTTAAAATAGACTATATTATGTCCCTATTAGAAAAAGGATAAACTTGTAATATAAATCCACTGAAATAAATGCAAAATGCCAAAAACAACAACAAAAAAACCCATAGAAAAAGAGGTAGCTGCAATCTTCTGTCTCATTGCAGTGACCACCACCGGGCAGCACAAATGCAGTGATTCTGAATTCTCCTGGTTGTGCTGTCCTAGCTTGAAAATAAGGCAGGTAAATGCTAATGAAGGGCATGTTCTGTGCTAGAAAGTCATTATTTGCCTAAATTAGTAATCTTATAACTAGAGAGAATTAACAGAAACATATTTTTGTTTATCTCAGTAAGACTGGGACGGGGTCTCTGCCTGTGGCAGAGCACTCAGAGTTGACAGCTCCAAGCAGGTAGTTATCATGTGATGATCTCTTTCTCCTCGGAGCAGGCACAGAGGAAAGGGAGAACATCTCCAAACCCCGGTGGTTGCTCACCTCATAAGGTGCTCACTTTAATTGAGCTTCAATGTTGTGAGAAAGCTGAAAAAGCTCAGCTTGTGTGCCATGGCATGGGGACAAATATAATAGAAGCACACTTTGCTCCACAGCTCAGGCTTTGGGGTTTTCTGCTTGGAGTTCTTGGTCCTCACGAGGACCTGGGATAGCACAGCCACAAGTTTCATCTGCCTGACAACTTCCATCTCACATAAATGAGATTTCTTTCTGACTCTTTGTACCTTCTTCAACAGAGTGGAGAAAAACTGGGGAGTAAGCAGAGAAAAGGTGCTGGTGGGTTTCTGTGTAGGAATATTGTGGTTTGTGTGCTCTTTCATCTGTTCTTTAAAAATTAATGATCCCAGTGAGTTAAAGCATGAGAAGTGTGAAAATGTGCAGGGTTCCACAGGCTGCTGCATGTCCGTCTCTTGCCATAAGGTCAGAGTTTGGTGAAATAGTCCTCCTCAGTTTTCTTAGGGCTGGCAGAAACGAAAATGGTGCAAAAATTAGTTTTTTACCAAAGCTATGTTGTCTATAAGAGGGCAGGTGTCACCAGGCATCTCATTCTTTTTCCTGTGTCTTCACCATGTTGGTGATGGGCTGCTTCAGAGTGCTAAATTCCTGAACCTTTACTGTCAATAGAGTTACTTCTCTTTGTAGGAATTGAACAAGAGATTGTGGCTGCCCCTGGCTCCCTGGTAGTGTCCAAGGCCAGGCTGGATGGGGCTTGGAGCACCCTGGGATAGTGGAAGGTGTCCCTGGCAGGGGGCGGAATGAGATCATCCCCAATGTCCCTTCCTACCCAAACCTGTCTGCGATTCCATGATTCTGTGAACTACAGTGACAACAATCATATCCCTGTTTTTATTCTCCTCCTTTTCCTTCATGCCCTTTTGCCAAGATATTTCACGTTAAAAAACCATTTAGCCATGGAAGAAGCTCTCCTGCCTTTCCAGCTTGACACCAGCAATGCTTGGCCATCATTTAGCATGTGTTGAGTGCTGCTGAAGCTACAGCTGGAATTAAGTCTTTCCCAGGTTTCTTTAGTAACTCTTATTGAACATTGGGAAAGTGGCAGAGTGAAATTGGACAAGTTTCAAAGAGCTCCTTCAGTCCATATTATGTCTTTGTCCTTATGAAATAGCTATTAGAGCTGATGTGTTGACAGCTGTTGAGCTGAGCTCGCTGGTAATTAGACATCTCTGCTCTAGTGGTGCCCCAAAACACACAAGGAGCTTCACTCCTTTTAGCAAATTATAGGAAAGGCAGCTTTTGGTGATTGCCAATTACCCCGGCCTCTTTGAGGTGTAATTATGTGACATTTCTGACTCATTGTCACATCTCGTAGCGCAGACCGCGGATTAAAAAGTGGAAGGAGGGAAAGTGCTCACTACAGACTGGTGGTAGCACAGATCACCCGCAATTTTAGCCTCTCAGGCTCCTGTCTGAGGCTCTAATTCAGCTCTTTTTCCCCTTGCAGTCTGGGACTGCCTTTCTGATCTGCAGAGCCTTGCTCATTGATTTGAACGGCATCCTGATTAACACCCGTGTGACACTTCAGTCCTCCCCACCAGAGCCATCTGCATCCCCTTTCTAGAAGGGTCAAAATGTGCCTTTTATGGCTTTAAGCACCAGGTAAAAGGGTTTTGTTGGATGTCACAGCATCGTATACAGTCAGGTAGTCCCACTCCTAACTAACCTCCAGCCATTCTCATGCTCGGGGCTGCTCAGGAAAAAGCCAGCAGGATTTTCCATCTCTCCCACCCAGCTTTCCAACGTGAGGGGTGTCCTTTCTTGTGGCCCTTCTCCCATGTTTAATATCTGTGAGGTATGTAATCTCATCTGTATTCCAATTCATATTTCAGGATTTGGTGAGTGGCAATTAACCGCAGAGATTTTTACCAGATTAATCATCCAGAGTACAGCCAAGATCACTCAGCTAAACAGAGCTCAAACCCATGTTGAGAAAGTGGCAAACCCACTCCAGCCCTCCCTGAGTGAACTCTTTGGAATCAGATGTTGGTCCAGGGCCTGGTAGACTGGTGCTCAAATAATGAAGCCAAGCAAAAGATGTTATACTTGGAGGGAAATAAAACTCAGGCTCCTGGGCAGCAGTGGATTACCAGGAGAGCTGAGCAGAGTTTCTCTAAAGCAGCCCCCTGCAGCCTTAGCTGTTAACTGAGGGATGGTAGAGGCAGGAGGGATTTTTGGACAAAATCTCATTTTTCTTTCACTGAGATCCTGTTGGTACCAAATTATTTTGTTTCACTCCGACACAGTGCAGTCTAAAGAAAGACTTTTGGAATGCTCTTACATGGGCAAACAGGCAGAAAATTTCCAAGGAAACAACCCATAGAGAATGTAATTTCTGTTCAGGCAGTGTCTATAAAGTCATTTCATAATTAGCTGGATTACTCTCCCAGGTTTGTGTTATTTTCCTTACAGGAAGATTAATTGTCTACTTATGCCACGAGGAGCCCCCTCATAACTCACATTAGCCAGGAAAGGCTGTAATTTCCCTCCTGGTCCCTTAATGTGCTCCATCCTGCTCCTTCCCCACATTCCAGCCCAGCCATGATCTCCGGTATCTCTCCCCAGAGTGGTTTTGCTCTGCTCGCCCCTTTGCCCTGCTCCTGGCGTGTTTTCCGTGGCAGCCCCTCTGCAAAGGCTGGGCAGTGCCCCCCAGCAGCCGGGCAGCCCCGGGAGCTGCGGGTTCCCCCTCTGCCCGTGCCTGGGCTCCTGTGGCAGAGGCAGGAGTGGAGCAGGATGAGTGCGTGTGCAGATCCCTGTGCTGGGCTCCCCCCAGCTCCACCCTGCTCATTGAACAGCAGAGTAAACAGATGGTGCTCATTGCACCAGGAGTGATGAAGGAGAGAGCTGTGATATTCCAATATTTTCAAACCGTTTTGCCTTCCATTCATTCTTCTTTTTAGCTTTTGTCGATATTAACATTTAATTGCAAGCAATTAGGTAACTCCTCTCTTATGTTTCTTTTCCCAGCACTTTCTAAATACTTGATTGTTTAGAAATTAAATATTCACTCTCTTGGGGAGGTTAGGAACTTCGGAACAGTGTCAAAAATCAATTATAATTTTTCATCCTCAACACGACTTAAACACTGAAGACCAACCACAGCCTTCAGCTGTCAGGTTTATCTACCCTTTACATTCAAGGTGGCGCCTGAGACACTGACTTCAATGCAGGTTTAAGGAGCAAATCTTTGAAGAAGTTTACTTCTTTGGATCCTTTGGGGGTTTAGAACTAGATGATCTTTAAGGTCCCTTCCAACCCAAACAGTTCTATGATTCTATGAATCTGTATTAAGGTAAATAATTGAGGGAGGACCTGAGTTACTTGGTGACGAGCCAGCATAAAATCTGGATTTAGGATGCATCAGTTCTGAAACGGGAAGGGTAAATGATATTTACCATTTTCCTAATAGCTGACTTCTAGTGTTTCCCCACACTCCTTCACGGCTCAGTATGCTCCAGTTACGCTGAGGGAAGCGTAATGACAAACTGGTGGTTGTTAGATCCTTCTTCGACGATGCTTCCTTGGTGTCAGTACAGCAGCAACAGCGACAAACACAGCTCAGTGGGAGAGGGAAGGAAAATTGCCTTGCTCAGAATGTGTCTGTGGTAACGCAGAATTCCAAGGGTCTGGGGAAGGGTTTCTCTTGCTCCTCTTGTCAAGGTAAAAATTGTTCTCGTTGTTTGTGATGCTTCAGTTAAATTATGCATGCATTAACATTTATTTATCTTCTTCATTTATTTACTCCCACCAGGCTGCAGCTTCCTGTTTGATACATTCAGGTTTCTGTGTCACAAGCTGAGCTCTTGCTGGGCTTCTGTCAGTGAGACATTTTACAGCACTTGACAAAACCACAGACCCTACGCAGCCAGAGCTTTTGTATCACCTAAATTGCCCAGATTGTTTTGCATCATTTATTTGTCTGGTGTATTTGCCTTGAAGCAGCTGAAGACACAACTCGTGTTCCATCTTCCCTGCAAAGCCAGAGTCCAGGAGCAATAATGTTCATGAACCTAGCACCAAGACTTCTTAGAAGGCTTTTTAAAAAACTATTTTGACACACCACTCTTGCATAAGGATACCAGGAAAACCTCTTCTCACTTTTCCAACATGATAACTGCTTTTTTAATCCACCAGAGCAAAAATATGATTGACATCATATGAGAGAAATCCTTGTGTGTGCATCTCCAAATGTGTGACAGCTCATCTATCTGACTCCAATTTGAATTGCTGTTCAGATTGCTCCACATTTTGTCTTCATTGAAAACAATCTTGCTGGTTAGGATAAAGCAAATTTCTTTAAAACACCAGTGTAACATTATTTTAGCAAATGGAATAGCTGAAAACGCTTTCACTTTTTACCACGTTCAGAGTTTATTTCGCGTTGCTTTTCTCCCGTAGGTGATTAAGGGTGGTTTTTATTCTTTTACTGGGTATATAATTACATTTTGAAATGATGCACAGGCAGTAATTTCTGCTACTTCACGTGCAGCAGTGTACAGCAAAGAGCAGGATCTGAGCTAAGCCACAGGGAGTCAAAAGGGGACTTTTAGGGAGTTTAGGTTCTACAGAAAGAGGCAACTGATGGTGTATCCTACCCAGCACACAGTCACTGCAGACAGGATTCCCTTCTCATGAAGGAAGAAGTTTGTTATTGGTGTGGACTCTGGTGAGAGCAGAGTGAAGGAAAAAGGTTGGTCACCGAGGAGAGGAAAGGAAGAGTAAATAGGAATGAGGAAAAAATTACTGAAATAATAAGGGAAGGCACAGCCACGAAGGGCATGGGTTGAGCAGGATCAGAGGATGGGCTGCAGTGGCCGGTTCTGCTGGACCTAAGGCAAGGCACCCCAGTGCTTTGAGCAGCCATCAAATACACAGGATTTATTCTCTTTGTCACTTCCTGTAATCAGCAAGGTGTTTTTGCAAAGGGAATGAAAAAGATCACTCTGCAGGCACACTTTTTTTTTTTTAATGTTGTGACATCATTTTAAAAAACATTGTGTTCTCATGGTTTGTTTTCCATAAAAACAAAAAATAGCAAGTCACAGCACTTGGCAGCTCCTGGCTGTCAGGGTTTGGTGACGCCAGCAGGAGCTGCAGCAGATGGAGAGTTGCAAACATTCTGGAAGCTTGGACAGGCGGATTTGCTGGAGCTTGAGAAAGCAGCGCTGTAAAAATGCTTCTGCATGCTCAAGTGTGAGCTTTCTTACTAAATTACACTTTCAGGGGAAAGGAAGTTGGGATGTGACAATGCTTTTGGGAGCGAGCCAGCTCTCTATCCAGCAAGCTGCTCTGTGGAAGGGGGCCCTCTGTGAAGCAGATGCGATGGCAGCAGCAGAAGTCAGTTTGCTTACAGTGAGGGGAAGGAAGCTGTTTGCTTGTTCTCTAGCGTTGGGAATCATAACCGTCACAGAAAAACGGAGTCTGGAGCTGGATAAGCATCAGGAATGACAAACCTGAGGATGCACAGGCAGAGCAGCTGGGTGAGAGGCACCAACATTGTCAGAGAATGTGTATTTTTGCACCTTTAAACCCACTGCCATTTGCCAGTGACTTCAGGGGTGTCACAGAGGCCTTGCTGTACCAGTGCTTGTCAAGGTGTAACTGCAGATCCTTGGTGCCTCAGATGGATGGCACTGAAGGGTGAAATGAATGTTGATTAATTACCATGTAAAAAAGAGCCTAAGAAGCTTCTAAAAACCATTCCTGTTCAAGGTGTTCCTCTCATGCCATCCTGACTTCCTGGGAAGGTGACTGTCACATCTGTGAGATCAGAAGGATGATGAGGGTGTCCCAGAGAGCAGGACAAGGAGCTTCCTGTTACTTTAGCCAAGGCACCCAAAATATGCAGGATTTACAGACAGTTCTCTCTGGAGACCCCTTCTCAGAGCACATGATGTGACTTTGCTCTGTAGACCCGCAAAGAGAAAAACCCAAAAACCCAGGTGATTTTTGGGGCTGCCGAGGGTGACTTGCTGGTCTGGAATGGGACGTGGTGCAGGACTAAGGGAGCTGGACAGGGCAGACCGCTGGATCTGAAGCATTCCGTGGATAGTCCTCTATCCCAAGGAAGCACACAGATGCCCTGATCCCGGAGTTTGGCAGCAGAAACAACGAGCAGAAGGCACTCAGATCCAGCTAAGCTGGGCATCCACGAGATCCTCATGGGACTTATGGTCAGGGGTGAGGGCACAGTGCAAGACAATCTCTGTAAGATCCACATGGGGTACCAGGCTGGTTGTCTCCTGTGCTGTGTGGTCTTCTGGTTCATCTTTTTAGGAATATACCTCAGTGAAAAGATAGAGTAAAAAAAAAAATAGAGGAAGGGAAATCAGAGCTGAGAAATACCTAATTTTCAAGTAATGCCCTGATGGAAATGACAGAAGCCCTTAAAACTCCATCATGAATAAAGCTTTTCTCCTACATCCAGGCTCTTTGTTTCTCTGTGTCTGGAACAGGTGGTTTTCAAATGCAGCAAAATTTATCTCCCCCTTTCCTCTGTATCCTAATTTCCTCACTCAGCAGGGTTCTGACTCCATGAGGAAAATGAAATTCCTTGTGCTGCTTACCCAGCCAGCAGCCACAGAGGCTGTGTGAGGATACACAGGTTTAGCCAGTCACTGTTTTCTCTTCCAGGACCAGTCACAGTAATTTTTAAATTTTTTTTTTTTTTATGCATCATTTTGGTGTTATTGCCTAAAACCTGTTTCAGTGCTGAAATTCAAACTGAACAAAAGAAATATTTTCATCACCATTATTAAAGAATTATTTCTGCTTCTACAGAGTTGCTGTTGGTTTTCTGTTAGAAAATTTCTCCATGGTTGTTGTCACAAAATGAGCCATGGTCTGCCTCCTTCCCAGAAACACTGGTGTGTCTCTGTTCCCACCAGTGACAACGGGCAAAGCTCTGCTGGTTGGGTGCTCCTGTCCCTGGAGCCACTCTGGAAAAGAGAATTTGCAGAGAACCAAGGCACCAGCCTAGAACCTGGGGAAAACCAGGAATAATCCCTCTTTGGTAAGGTTAGTTTTATCATGGGGCAGGGAAGGCCAGCCCTGCTGGGCACAGAATGTCTGAGTCCATCGGTGGGGGAGGAATGTGGACATTTTAGTGAGCCTAACACTCACTCATTTTAATTCTCTCTAGGTGTATTGGTGGGGGTCTTGTTACTGAACTGTGTTACATCACTCTGTGTTGCAGAGAGGAAGAAATGATGACGTTCTTTAATGAAGCCTGCATGTAGAGCCAAAATCCATGTATGTATGTGATGTACACACGATGCCTTTCCATTCCCTTGGAAAGATGAGTCCCTTTTTGCTGAAGGAAACAGGGTCAGGCACGCTCTGCCGTGAGCTACTGTGGGTGAGCAGGATTGTGGAGGAGCAGTGAAAGGCTTGAGAGCTCATTATTCTGGATTTGTGCTGGGTGCTGGCCAGGGTGGGCATGGCTGGGATGGATCTCGAGGCAGGAGCGCTGCGGGTGAGCTGGCTCAACGTGCCAGGCACAGCCACCGTGCTGGGTGCTGGCAGTGGACCCTGCTGCCTGCTCCGGGCCATTCTGTCCTGCTCCACCCTCGTTGATGGGTGCCAGGGACAGGCAGAGAGCTGGGGCAGGACTGAGCCTGGACTCACCGTGAGGAACATCTTGGTCAGTGGCCCGGCAGAGGCAAGGAAGCGAATGTCATGAATGACAAGGAAGTGGAGGGCTGGAGGTGTGTGACATCCTCTGGGGTTCTCAGGATCTGAGTGGATAAATCCCTGAGCAGCCTGGTCTGGCCCCAGAGCTGGCTGTGCCTCGGGCAGGAGCTTGGGCTGGGTCCTCCCCAGGTCCCTCCCAGCTTCAATCCTCCTGTGAGCCTTTGTCCCCAGGTGCAGAGCTCCTGCCTTTTGCAAAAGCCACTACAAATTGCAGCTGTTTTCCCAGGGGTTGGTGCTCTTGTAAGAATGGCAGCAGAGTGGCCTTTGGCGCTGAAATCAGGAGTAAGCTGTAAAGAAGGAGCACTGAAGGCTTTGTTTGTGTGACACGGAAAGCCAAGGCACGGAATTCAGTGAGGGATGGTCCCTGGGAGACAGGCTGAACCTGAAATATGGCTGGGTCCTTGACAGGCAGATTTCACACTCTCATCTGCAGCCAGCGTGTCTAAAATGGCATTTTTTTGTTTTGGCCAGATTGATGTTCCCATGGTCAGAAGATTTTCTTAGAGAAGTTTCTGCCTCCTGCCTTCTGGGGTCTGCAGCTGCATTTCTGATGTGCTGAGTGTCCCCAAACCCCATCATGGTGCAAGAATGTGGAGAGCTTTAGAGAAAATTATTGCAGCCTTACTCGGGGTTTCAAAGACAGGGTTTGAGAAGCAGCAGGATCAAGAGAGCAGGAGGAATGAGAACCAGTCAGAACACCAGCACTTAATAGACAAAAATACATTTGTGGTCCGGTGAAGGGAATGGAGCTGGGAAGGGGCTGGAGCCCCAGGCGTGGCTGAGGTAGCTGGGAAAGGGCTCAGCCTGGAGCAAAGGGGGCTCAGGGGGGACCTTGTGGCTCTGCACAGCTCCTGACAGGAGGGGACAGCCGGGGGGGTCGGGCTCTGCTCCCAGGGCACAGGGACAGGAGGAGAGGGAACGGCCTCAGGCTGGGCCAGGGCAGGCTCAGGGTGGACAGCAGCAGGAATTTCTCCATGGAAAGGGTGCTCAGGCCTTGGCAGGGGCTGCCCAGGAAGCTCTGGAGTGCCCATCCCTGGAGGTGTCCAAGGAAGGGCTGGAGGTGGCACTGAGTGCTCTGGGCTGGGGACAAGGTGGGCATCGGGCACGGCTGGGACTCCATGGGCTGGGAGGGCTTTTCCAGCCTCAGGGATTCTGGGATTCTGGGATTTCACCTAAGACTTTGATATCTGCAGAGTATGAACCTTGCAACTTTCTTGTAGTTCTATTCTTTAGTTTGATAACTTTGGCTTTTTCTAAGGAGTTTTTCTAACTAAGGTCCAGCCTCTGGCTGCTTTAACTTCTTTTCTAGCCTCTTGTCCTATCAGGTATTCTTGTTTTTATTGGATGTTTTCTAAATGTGCAGGTGGTGTCTAGTGGTGGCAGTGGATTAGAACAGCAACAAGATCTCAATTGTGGGCTCATTTGTGAAATACTCAGTTTATAGACATTCTTCAAGGACAGAGAAGAGCTGCACTGCCTTGGTTTTGAGCAACAAACATAATCCACTCTGTCCTCAGAACTTCAACTGATGTGAATCCCTGATGTTTATCAGGTGTTTATATTATTGCTCTCAAATGGGTTCTTTCCAAAGCAAAGGAATTGAAACCTGGACAAGGCCAGAGCTCCTCTCACCTGTCTCAAATGGCAGCTGATTGTGGGGTCTGCAGGGGGATACCGGGAAAATCTCTGATGCAGGGTTCTGGGGAAACAGTGCCTGGGGGCTGCTGACTTCTGCTCTGAAAAGGGAGTGAATTGTTCGACTGAAGCAAAGAGAGCTTGGGAAACTTGAAATGGCAGAGTAGTTAGGGTTGAAAAAGACCTCCAGGATCAGGGAGTCCAACCAGCACCACCACCCTGCTCACCACTAACCATGGCCCCAGGTGCCACATCCACTTGAATTTTGGCACTTCTAGGGGTGATGACACCACCACTGCCTTGGGCAGCCTGTGACAATGATTTACAACTCCTTCCAGGAAGAAATTCCTCCTGATGTCCAGCCTGAGCCTCTCCTGGCACAGCTTGAGGCCGTTTCCTCTTGTTAGGACTGGCCTGAGACTGAGCCCTGGGTCACCACTGGTGACCAGCTGGGAAATACAGAGCACAAAAACCTCTCAAGGCTTGGGGTGTGTTCAGGTTTGTCTTGAGTCACCAGAAGTGCTTTGAGTCCACTTCTATGAATTTTAAAATATTTTTTTCCTGTTCTTGGGGAATTTGCACTGCATGGACTCTGTTGACAAATGTGCTCTTCCTCAGCTGTGGCGTTGCTTTTGGTGGATACAAACAAGCTGTGCCCTGTGGCTGTGTAGATTTTTATGTCACCTGGAGGATTTGCTCTCCAGGAGCTCTTCTGTGCTGCCTTCTGCTTTGCCTGCACTGCCCTTGGGGTGAGGGAACAGAGCACACCTGCCATAGAAACACCGAATCCCAGAGCATTTTGTGTGGAAAGGGACCTTAAACTCATCTCCTTCCACCCCCTACCCTGGGCAGGGACACCTTCCACTGTCCCAGGCAGCTCCAACCTGGCCTTGGCTTAGTGGAGTTTTGTAGAAATTGAGTTCCTCGTTTATATGGAAATTTCAGTTGCATCTTGAAGAACTGTGACATGCATCAGCGCTGTGTGTTCATGCATGGGTGGACTAGGCCAAGGGAACTTTTGGAAGGCGTCCTCTTTATTTATTTCATATTCAACCGTAATGAGTAATTACCTGATTTTTCTCTTGTTCAGCACTTTATCTTTCTCATGTAGAGGATGGTGGCTGATTTTAAAACCTTACAAATTCACAAGCAATTAAGGCAAAGACATAGCAATGAAAACAATGTTTTCTCGGGTAAAAATTAGTTACAATGCAACCAAAAAACCACCAGAGAGAGTGGAAAGTGTTGAGAGCATGATTTTTGGATGTTCTTCTCCAAACTATTATAAAATCTGATTTATTTCAACTGCTGAGTGTGGCAGGACTGTCTGCAAGTGGCAGAATTGCAAGCAAAACTAGCTTCTAAAAATGCTGATTTTAGTTGCACACAGTAATTAGGAGAACAGTGAACTCTTGGGCAGGAAACAAAGCCTGGCACATCCATCATCCCGCCCCTCTTTGGCGAGGTGCTAATGAGATTTGAGCACTACACAGGTCTGGATGTGGCCTCTGCACTCAGTCAGACAAACACTTCAGGAGTGTTTATACAGTGGCTATTTTGATTCTCTGTGATATCAGTTACTCCTTTAATAATGCAGCTCTGGGTTTACTGTGCTGGGGAGCAGACCTGCTTCTGCATGCGCAGTCTTCCCTCTTGCTGCCTTTCCTGTCAGCAGGCCAGCTCACCTGGTGCTGCGACAGCACCAGCCACCTGCTGCGGGCTGTGGAGCTGTTTATTTAATTGCAACGAAATCATTTATGCCAAATAATGCCACATTACAACAGTATAATTTAATTTGCAGCTGTTCGTTCGATTTCCATTACCCTTCAGCTCTGGCACCCTCCCAGGAAAGGACCCATGAGTAGCAGGTGAGACGTTTTCCTGGAGGGATAAAATTGCCCCCCATGCAGCCCAGTGCCAGATCTTTCCTGTAGCAGAATTCTGGCATAATTACATTCCTCGGGTTTCATTTGTGTCGTGCTGAAAAATAATAATAATAATAGCGAGGGTTTTCTTCTTAGACTTTCAAATCTAGATCACAGGCTCTTGCTATTCTAACTTAATCAGGCTCTATTATCAAAAATAAGGGGCTTTAGGATGCATTACACATTGTTTACGTTTGAACGCTGGAGCTTTTATCTTCAAACCTGTACAGAATTGTTCACTCCATTGATAGATGCCAAGGCTAGAGGAAATTCAGGCTGCCTCACAATAATTCCCTAATGAACACAGTAATGAAAGTCGAACTTGTGAGCATTTGGCTTTTTGTAGTGCTTTGAATTTAATGTATATCGTTTAAGGCATTTACTCCATTATAACTTATTAGCAAGCAGAATACAGTTTATTAACCATTCTGCTGTTTGCCTGGAAGTATTTATAGTAAACTTTTTACAATTAATCAAAAACAGACATTGTATAAAGGAAAATCTGATTTATTGCTAAGCTCATAAATGTCAAGTGTACTGTTATGCAGGCTTTGTATTACTTCAGTTGCAACTTTAAAGAACGTTTTAAGTGATTGGAAAAAGGAAGTTTATTAAAGGCTCAGCAGGTCTTCTCTGCACTCTGCTGTTATTAATGTAAATCATTGCATCGTGTGACAGAGGAACAACGTGGCAGGAGAAGTTTTTAATCGGGTTTCCTCTGTGACTATCAATACCTCCCAGATGAACTTAAAACACAGCCCACCATGTTTCCTCTGGCAAATGAATACAAGGAGGGCTCAGAAGAGAGAAAGGAGAGTGCAAACCAGCCGGGGTGGTTTAAATTGCTGAAGTTTTCTTTGGGTCACAGCTTAGCAAACTGTGATGTCTGTAAGGATATTTGACACTCTTAACTCTTTGCCAGTGTCTATAATTGGCTTTATTTTCAGTCCAAGGTGCTGTGCTTGAGGCAGAGCTGATTTGTGTGCCTTTCTTGGGCAACACTTGCATCCCCTTGGCTGCTAACCTAGGGGAAATCTACTGGGAAAGTGAAATAATTTCGGTGCATGATCTGAACTGGGATTCTGGGTGGCAGGTGTTGGTTACTGCTGGCACGGTGGGCACACCCCTGGGGGAATCAAACACAGACACAGCTCTGCCCCAGCTCTGCCCCAGCTCTGCCTCAGCCCCTCCCTGGCTCATTTTAATGTTTGAGAAATGGGGTGAGGGCTGGAGTCCACTTGGCAAACTGCTTTGACTCTGGTGTGTTAAAAATGTCACTGAATAAAAGCACATTGGTTTGTTATTAATCTGAGCTGAATGAAGTGATACAGAGAACAGCAGAAAGAAGGGAACAAGTTTTCTTCCATTTCTGTGGTTGTGACTTTTACACAGGGATGACCGTGGTTAGATATAGGACAGGGAAGCACTGCAATAATTCCTCTCTGGATGTTTTGAAATCCTCTCTGAAGCTCTCTAAGACTCCAGCAGTCTGAGAGTTGTGTACAGAGGATCCTCTTTTTGAGTCAAGTGTGGCTTGATGAATCCTTCAGGTTGGTTTTAGTCCAGCTGTTGCATGACATACAAAGTAAGGCAAGCTAAGGTAAGGAAGAAAGAAGAAATATTTAGAATAAAGACAAATCTATAATATCATAGAATGTTTGGGGTTGGAAGGGACCTTAAATCCCACCCAGTGCCACCCCTGCCATGGCAGGGACACCTCCCACTGTCCCAGGCTGCTCCAAGCCCCAATGTCCAACCTGGCCTTGGGCACTGCCAGGGATCCAGGGGCAGCCCCAGCTGCTCTGGGCACCCTGGGCCAGGGCCTGCCCACCCTCCCAGGGATGAACTTCTCCCTAATATCCCATCTAATCCTACTCTCTTTCACAGGTTTGCTGCCTGTATCCCCGTGTGTTAACATGACTGTAAATGCCTTTTGCTTTGGAAAGCTCCTGATGGTTTGCACTGGAGCATTAAACAGAGTAATTCTTGTTAACTGAGCAGTTTTATCACTGAGAGATGCTGGCTAACCCTGAGAAGTGTTTTGTCCTGGGCAGTGCAGGGAAATCAAATTAAACCCCGAGTGAGCTGGACACATGTGAAAAATAGACAATTCAGAGCACCACACCCAGCTCACTGACCTGCACAGTCACTGTTTTCATCTCCAAAGGCAAAGACATGAACAGGTTTGGTCTTATTCTGAAAAAACATAATGTCCTCAAAATCTGCCTTTTAAAGGTGGTATTAGGAAGATTTAACTGTTACTCTGAAGTGGGGTCATAGAATCATGGAATGGTTTGGGCTGGAAGGGACCTTAAATATCACCTAGTTCCAAACCCCCTGCCAAGTCTGTAGCTCCAGCTCTTCCCTCTCCTATTTCTGCTCCTAGAGGGAAAAACACCTCAGCTGAATTCTCCTTGATACCTCTCATGTGGTGAGAGGTTTGAAATGGCTGTGTGGACCCAAGTTGTGACAAAATGGGACAATTTGGGCTCTTCATCCCTCAGAAAGTCTGCAACATTCCAGCATCTGCTTTCATGTAAATGGACCTCAGCTTCTGCGTGGGGTTGGACAGGTGATGTCACACCGAAAGCAAGCTGGCTGCCAGTTCTCTCCCACCTTTTCCTGGAGGGCTGCTCTGCACAGCCAAATTACCCCCAAAACAAGGAGTCAGCCGGGAGGCAGAACTGGAGAAAACGGCTCTGCTTGTGTGAGGTGCTCTGCAATATTTGTCATCTGTGGATAAGCAGCAATCAGCAAAACTCACAATAAGCAGTAAGTGCTCTAAACGTCATAATGAGCTCAGGCGCTGAAATCTGAATGCCATTTGTGTTGCCCTTTGATAATAATTTGTGATTGCCACTCAAGGAGGCAATCATGTATCCAGCACAGCTCAAAATGAGATGCAGAACCCTGGCTTTCCATTACAGCCCGAGCTGCTGTGAAGTGCACTAAAAGCATCTTTGACTGCATTCATGTTCACATGTCTCACACCCATGTCATGTACTGGCAGAAAAGGGAATTTGAAATAACAATTTCTTTGGGGAAAAGGGGTGTAGATTACAGGTATTCTTTGCAGTACACTACAAATAATGTTCTAAAATAAAATACTCATAATAATGTTCATAAAATACATGCAAGGATGCTAACAACAGCTGGACCCTTTCCTGCCCCCTCTCATATGTTTGGAAGATCCTGCCAATGTTATGTCTTGTCTGTTATGTTTTTGGGAGTTGGTTTTTTGTTTTTTTTTTTTTTATTCCTCCATTTTTACTTATTTATTGCTGACTTCTGGAGTGTTTTGTCTTCATTTTCATACTGTTACACCTTTTGTTTATCCTCTGCCTCTAGAAAGAACAATTTTTTAATATTTTCTTATCTTCAAAATTTCATGAAAGGATGCCAAGCAATGAAACTCTTTCTCGTTGCATTTTCTTCTTGTGTGTAAATGCCAATTTCATCACAAATGTATTGTAAAACCATGTTTAATGTATTATAAAACCCTGCTTGTTAGTGATGGGCAGAGAGGAACATCTCCAGGTACTGTTGTGTCTCCTGTCCTGCTGCTCCTCTCCTCCCAGCAGCTCTTTTTATCATCAGGTCAAGGAGTCTGACCTCTGTTAAAATTATTTTGTGTTTTGCACTTGCTGATGTTAGTTAGCCAAGAAGAACCCTTCCCAAGGCAGGAGAACAATTGGCCAGGCTCATTCAAACCATCTCACAAAGTCTGCTCCTGTCTTTGAAGAAACACCTTTTACTCACCATATTTTCCAGTTGCTCATTCTTTGCAGGACTGGGTTTAGATTTTTTAATCACAGATTTTGCCTAAAAAGCAGTCACTCCAACACATATTCAGCAAAAATAGATTCTATGTGAAAATAAGACCCCGATCTTTAAGACAGAAATTGCTTGCCGGTTCCTGCATGGAACAAAGCTCACTTCACACTTTCTGGATTTTGCAAACAGCCTTAGAAAAACACCTGTGTTCAGCAAGGCCATATAAAACATACACTTAATCTTGTAATTATGTCACCGACACCTGAACATTTGCTGTGGTTGGTCTTACATACGTGGTATACATTACCTAGACATTGAGGCGCGGCTCAGCAAGCCAGGTAAATGTAGAAAATACAGCTTGGTACCAAAGATGACCATTTGCTAAGGAACTGTGTGGGTTTTTGGCCCAGCAAACCTCCAGAGAGACGGAATAAAGTAATTCCATCTGGTACTGGAAGAGAAGGATGCTGCCATCAGGAGCTCCTGCAAGTGAGCTTGGAACTGTGTTTGTTCAGAGGCCTGGAGGGGATGAGATTCAAGGGAAGATACACCAGGTGTCTTTTATTAGACCAGGTGATGTGCAACATCTGGAAAAAGCAGATGAGATTTGGGGTGTGCTGTGTCCTCAACAGATAAAACAGGGGCCAACTCAAAAAGAAGGAGAAAACATTGGTAGGAATGTGTTAACAAACTCTTGGAATAGAAGGGAATTATTACCAGGGAAAGAGGTGAGGAGTCGTCCCTCTGAGAAGTGTAAGTGGAATGGAAAGGTGTTATTAGGGGCTAAAGAGAGAAGTTTGTGCTATTAGAAATTTAGTTAATGTTAATCAGATTTTCAAATAACGTGTTTCTTTATGGAAAAAATAATAAAAACCCCCAACTTTTGAAAGAGTTTCTAGGAATGAGGAATCAAAGTATGAGAGAAATAGCCCCTGGCCCACTTAGCACATCCCTGGGATGAGAAACACTGAAGGAGGGAGAGCAGAAACTCAAATATTTGCCTTTCATATGTCACACAAATGTACCTTTTATATACTTTAAAGGGGTTATTAACTTAATCTATTCTTTTAAAGAAAATGTTGAATTGATTATTCTGGGCTCGGGGTTGGATTGATCACTGACTGTGGGGCTGCTGCGCAGCTGCTCTGATCAGCCCCAAGAAATGCAGCTTGCTAGAGTTCATAGGCTGGAGGGTTTTACTCCAAAGACCTTAATTCTTTCACTACAATGGGTAATACATGGCTGGTAAGTAAAAATTATGATTTACAGTGCACTGCCCAATAGTCTCAACAGTCTCAAGGTGCACCAGGAGAGGTTCAGATTGAATATTAGGCAAAATTTCTTCACTGAAAGCACAAAAAACCCCCAAACTAAGAAATAAAATCATCATAAAACCAAAAATCTCTTCTAGTTTTCATTAATCCTGCTGTCATCAGCATTTAGTTTTTTACTTTGGAATCCTTTCCTCCTTCCCTGTTAGAGTTTAAATTGATTTGTCTCTACATAGAGTAGCCCTTTTTTACCCTTCTTTTTTTTCTCCGTTAACATAAATACAGCAGTCATAAGAATTCTCTTTTATTTGGTTTGGTGTGATTGGAGGCTGGAGTTATGAATTATCAAATGCTTAGTCTGAATCAACAGGATAATTAGACTGATATTGGGAAGAATTAAGTGTGTTTTCACTGTGGGTCTCAAATCCAGGTCTCTGTCTGGGATGCCCTGGGAGCTGGTGCTCTAAAATATCTGGATATCACAGAGATCATTAATATTTTGCTTTCTTTTCCAGTTTTCTTCTTCTTTCCAGTCTGGATTTGAATCTACAGTGAACACTGCAGTGGTGTAATTGAAATAAATTATGAAAATATCGCTGTGTCTCCCATTTATGGAAACTCTTTCATTTGTAGCTCTCTTTCTGAAAGGGTGAATGGTGCTTTGGTACTGAGTTTTAAGATACAGAGCTTATTTTTGTGTGTCCTCATCACCCTAGAAATCCATGTAAATCATTGCAATCTTGACATTTTTGTGTAAGGTCTGTATCCCATAAACTATTAATGAAAGCATCTCAGGACTGGAATATATAAACTGGAGATTTAACCGGACTTTAAGATCTTTTGATTAAAAATACATGTCAGGATGAAATATTAATAGAGCTGTGTATATCCTGGTGATCAGATGGGCTGAGTGTCCAGAGAAGCTCTTGGATTGTGTTTGTGTGGTAGATACTCATCACATCTGAGACTTATACCCCAGTATTAGAAAAATACACAAGAACAACAACAGTGAAGTGTTAATGCAAGAGAATGGGGCAGTTTGCAGTATTATGGGATGTATTTACATGAAAAAACAAGCTAACCTTATTCCCTGGCTGTTCTTTCCAGGTTATCCCTCAGATGTTCTCCTTACTTGATTTTGATTGTTATTCTGGTGGTGAAGGAACCCGACAGTGCTATTGAGTGGACTGACCTGGGTGGTCCCTCATGCTGAGAATCTCTGGCTCCATTTCAGGTTTATTTCTGTTTTCCTGTAGCCAAATTATGGCAGCAAGATCAAAAATAGTGGAAAGCTAAACCCCTGTGCTGGAAGACTCACAGATGAAACAGAAAAACCTCTGAGTCTGCCGCAGTTATGTGAGAATAATTAGGCTTGACAGAGGAGGAGAAACGGATGAGGGGAGAAAAGTGAAGTAATAGGTTGCAGGAGATCCAAACATTTTGGTCCATTTTATAGATACCTGTGTCTATTACGTGCATTTTTGGTAGTTTTCCTTCCCTACATGTTTGTATCAATACCCAATGCAGAATGAGTTGTATTTCAAACTGTAGAGTGTGAAAATCTCTAGAAGCTGAGGGAAGGGCTGGAGCTGTGCCAGGAGAGGCTCAGGCTGGAGATCAGGGAAAGGTTCTTCCCCCAGAGGTGCTGGGCACTGCCCAGGCTCCCCAGGGAATGGGCACAGCCCCGAGGCTGCCAGAGCTCCAGGAGCTTGGAATGTTGTCTGTTCTTACAAATCTTCTGGAAGCTCTGCTAACTCGTTGAGTTGAGGACATAAAGGAGTTTTTCTTTCTTGAATGAAATTTGGCCTTACAGTAAGAAGAACATGGGAGTCAATGGAAAGAACTTAAAACTAGTTAAAAGGTGGTAACCTGGAAGTTTAAGAACAGACAGCCTACCTTACATATTAAATGTCCGGTGTAATTTGGCTTTGGATACGAGAGCAATAGTAGTTTATTTGGGGAGTTGGCGGTGGTCTGTCTTTCCAAATTTTTTTGGTGGTAATGTAATCTTACAGAAATTCTTCCTTCAGAAGCAGCTGAAGCCATGAAATGTTGAAAGGGAAGTGTAAATAATTCCATGGTCTGAGGACTGGAAAGTATGGCAGTGCGGAAATAACAGCCCAGAAAATGCTGACCACCTTCTCTCCTTTTGCTTTGGTCTGGGCAGAAAACAAAGTTAGAATTGTCCTTATTAGTTGAAGTGGAGGCAAATTGCTTTGCTTTTTCTCCTGAGTATCACACTGGCTGTGCTATGTATGTTTACAAAACATACTGAAGTTATGCTTTAAAAAAAGAAGACAAAAAACCCCCCGTATTTAATTTCTGTTTGATCTTGAGCACAGAGGCTTGTTTATAATAGGACTGGCTTAGTGATCTCATTCTCCATAGGCATTAAGCAGAAATAAGTCCAGATAATGAGTAGCCATAAAATAATGCATAAATGTATGAAAACTGTGTCTGGTTGTCCTTAATCCAATCCAAATTTGCCTGCAGCGCTTTGCATTTGCAGTCAGAGCTTTGCTGACACAGTCTGGGTAAGCAGCTATCTGTGGCCATCATTTATCTGTTCAGTGCAACCAGAACACTCCTGGAGAAGCAATGAGATGAAACTTCAGCTCAAAAGGCAGGCTCAGATTAGAGAACCTCTAAAGAAATGCAAAAAATAGCCCGGTAAGGAAGAGTGAAAGAATTTACCCCGGGCAATGGCCCTGTAAGAGGATTTCCAAGATGGAGATAAGGACTCTGCTGGAGCAGTGGCAGGAGGGGACTCACAATCACACCCAGGCTGGGGGCCTGGTTTTGTCTGCAGCCAGAAGGGCATTGTGAATTTCCCAAGGGCAGATTCCAGAGCTAAATAATGGAGGCACTTTAATAGAAATGCCATTGTGGCTGCCCCTGGATCCCTGGCAGTGCCCAAGGCCAGGTTGGACACTGGGGCTTGGAGCAGCCTGGGACAGTGGGAGGTGACCCTGTCCATGGCAGGGGTGGAACTGGATGGGATTTAATGTTCCTCCCAAACCAAACCATCCTGGCATTCTGTGATTCTGTGAATCTGTGGTTCTGAGAAAGCCAGAGCTTAGTCTCTGTCCTTTAGAAAACACAGAATTCAGAATTTGGTTACAGTGGTCTCCTGCAGGACCTCTCTCCCACTGAAAACTTATTTTTTTCCTCTGTATTTGTCTTTGCAAATTTTTTAAATAGCCCAAGCTAACTGAATGCAAGTGAATGACAGAGACCTTCCTCCATGGAAAGTTTGCTAAATAATTTGATTTTGTTCCTCCTCTGGCTGAAAGCACTGCATTTACTTCTGTTCTGAGAACATTCCACCCTCCTGCCTGATGCTCTGCAAGTGTCAGACTGACAGGAAGCTTGTTTTCATCTTTGGAACTCTTTGCAAAACATTCCAAAAACACACACAAATACAAACTTTCTTTTACTTCTGGCCTTTTATTTAAGTGTCAGAACTTGAAAAAGCACAGGTAAATATTTACAGACACCCTTTGAAGTCGTAGCCTGGATTTCCATCTGAATCCCTGTTTCAGCAGGTCCTGCCCAGCAGCTCAGCCAGGCTGGAGAGCCGCTTTCCATCCTGTGTTTGCCCTCGGCTCTGGTGCTGAGCCCAGGACTAAGGAAGCTCCTGTAACTGCAGCTCTTCTTTCTTTTCTCCACTATTTTAGCTCCCTGTGGTAGCTGCTTTTGTCTGGTGAGCCACACGTGTCCTTTGAAGAGATTTTCCAGCTGTTCTGCCAGTTTTAATGGCTCTGTTGTTGTTAAACGAGGCCCTGTTCCAAATTTACCGGAGGACTTGGGGCTGCTGCAGGGCAGAGAACTTTTCTTCTTCTGAAAACACAAAAAAGGAAGATCATATTCCTGGGTAAAATGGGCATTTTGTTGCTCCTTTTTGTTTCTCAGCTTTCTTTTCATTCCCAGCTTTATCCCAGCGTTCAGAACTCCCAGTGCCTGTGTGAGAGTGGTTATTTCTGTGCACAGGCAGGTACAGGTGCATGTTCTTGGGAAGCTGCTGTGGCAGCACAGTAATGTATCCTAGCATCACTCTTTTTTTAGGATACAACATTCCTGCCTTGAATTGCAGGCTAGGGAAAAGCAACAAAAAACACTCCTACATTTTGAATTATTGTGTGGGAAAATGAAGTGTTGCCGGAGTGCGGTGCAAAAAAATCAGTGTGAGAATTAAAAATTGTTACCTTTCCCTGGAGTCTGAGTGATGTTTCCATTCTTCTCCAGAGTTACGTGCACTGCTGGCTCCTTTTGCTGGAGAAAGTCAGCAGAGATGGATTTTAATGAGATGCCTCTCTTGGTATGAGTTTGGCATTTCTAGTTCTAGTCCTGGAAGAGGAGTGAAACATAGATGTGCAAATACATGTTCAAAAAGCTAATGCAAATTAAATTTGTATTTAATTTGCGTTTTCCCAACTGTTGTGACACTGCAGACACATTGGTTAGCAGGGTGGAAATGAAATGGGCACTTCCCAACTCATTGGAGCCCAAGGGAAGGCTGGAAATGGAGCTGAGAGGGCGGTGGGAGGAGGAGGAGGAAGGTGGAGATTTGTAGCTGAGAGTGCAGGGACATCTCTGGGAAGAGAGCTGAGGCAGCACGACTCGTGCACAGGAAACTCTCTCAGCAACGGGAGGCAGCAGTGAAATCCTTTAAACTCAAAGGCACTGACACACAGGCCAGACAGTGAGAAGAGGAAAACCAGCACTAAAAATGTTGCAGTTCATAGACTGGCAGTTCACACAGAGTTTCTGTCAGTTTTCAAACAATATCTGTCCTCACAACCTGCACGTTCAGCAGGATGTTGTCTATAACAGAGAGAACTTTTCACACAGGGAAGAACAACCTTCAAGAAGGCAAAAAGGTAGGGGCTGCTCCGGGTAAGGGCAAGGAGAAGAGGATGCTTCAGCATATTGGGAATCACTTAAAAAATATCCTTGGGAGCAGAACTGCTCCTCCTCACGCAAGGGAGAGGAAAATTTCCTTTGGAGCACTGCCTTCTTGTTACAGACTCATTGATTCCTGTATGACAGATGCTGGGCTGGTTAGGTTTTGTTTGGTTTCCCTAATTTGTCCACAGTGTAGTTTTTCAGCTCAGGGTTTCTTTAAACCTGGCAAATGTGGCCAGTGTTCTCAAGTAATTCTGCATCTCAGAGTTCACTCCGCGAAACTTTGAGGAGAAAATCTCGTGCTTTGTGTTTTGTGCTTCTCAGAGCAGTTGTGCTGTCTCTGTTCCTCCTGGGGACTGAGAGCAGAGCTTGAAACTCTGGCTAATATAATTCTCTGAGGATTATGGCCATCTATCATTATTCTATCTAGCAAACACTCCAATAAAAAAGAGTGTAGTATCATTTGTATTTATGGTCTTGTTCAAAGGAGTGATGGGAGGTTAATTGGAAGGTTAATTAGGAGAGGTTTAATCCAAAGGCAACAAGTCTAATCTCTCTCAGATTCATGAGAGAGCTCTTTTCACTCAGCTTTTCCAATAAAGGCAACATTCCTTAGAGATAAACATCTCTGACACAGCAGGCAATTCCATTTATTTTAAGGTCCTGTAAGTTTGCAGGAATACTCACCTGGAAATGCAGCAAAGGGGTTGTAGCTGCTCTGGTTGTGCCATGCCAGCCACACAAATTCTTCTTCTAGGTCATCATGGAAAATCAAAAACGTGCAGCATGACAGCTAAGCGAGGCTTCCTGTCAGGACAGCTGTAGGGAGTGGGGCTCTTCTTGACTTTTTGGCAGCCACAACACAGTTCCCAAGGTCAGCAGCAATGTCGCTGTCAGGGACTCTACATTTTGTTCATCAATAAGCACAAGAAAGATGAACTGCTTTTAAGATTAACAACCGATGAGTGCTGAAAGTGGAACAGTCAATGCCTGAAAGGATTGCATGCCCTTCCCCTTAGCTGAGCTTCGCAGAGCCCAGCCCTGCCCTCAGCACCTGTGGCTATTTCTGCAGGCAGGAATTGGATAGTGGAATGGTTCCTTTTGGGCCAGAACCATAAATACCATTGAATCAGACAGTGAAAATGTAGAACCTCCTGTAGCTGAATAGCTGCTCCCTTCTACAGGGCTGAGTCCTGAAGCAGTGGGAAGAGGATGAGTCCAGGGAGCTCTTTCCTAAACTTGCTTCTGGCCCTGTCACTTCACCAAGGCAGAATTAACCTGGTGCTTTCCTTCCACTCATCAGGCTGGCTCCTGTCCCTGCCTGATCTCCCCATCCCAATGTTTCTCTTCCCGGCTCTTTGTGAACACAACAGTGGGGAGGGAAAGATGGGGAGAGATAAGCAAGCTTCAGAAGTGGCCAAAAGGAGTGAGGAGATCATTTATGATCCTAATTCCCATCTTGGCTGATTTGTTTGTTGTGTAGAATTCAGAGCAAACCAGCCCCTCACAGCTGGGGTGGTAAATCCCAGCAGTCCGAGGGCTGTGCTGGGGATGGAATCAGCCGAGTGCTGAGGAGGAGGAGGAGCAGGGAGATGACATTTCAGTTCCAGCCTGTGACTGCCGCCAATGCCTAAAGCAGGCAGCAAGGTAAGAAGATGAAAAGGTGCAACCGAGGGCTCTTAAGTCTTCGACAGGATTCTGTAAGAGTCCACTTAAAGAAAAATGGGGCACTCCAGGGAGTCAGATGATGGAGGCAACGAGAAGAAGAGGTTGTTTTTGAAGTGTACCTTCTATCTTCCACAATAGTGTATTAATTATCTTTTAGTCTTTTAGCTTCAGGAAAAAAAAATTTCTAAAAGTATCCCACTGTGGACACATTGTTCTACAGGCAAGAGCTTCCATTGCCATCTGGAAAATTTCCTTCATCTTTATATTGAGATTGTTTCAAAAATCCTTGCCATGTTTTATGTTCCAGGATTGAACAATCCCCCTTTCCACCCTTCTCTGTTTTTAAATATTTCCTTCCCATCATGACAATCTTCATTTTTCCCTTAACTTATATCAGCATTAAAGTTTTTCACACTTCCCCTATTTGTGTTTGTATTTAGCAGCTGTATTTATAGCTTTAATTTCTATCTCTTCTTAAAATTCAACGAGATAGGATGTCTTAGAAGCTTGTTTCTCACAGAGGTCAGGAGGGAGAACCCTGTGTGTGGTATTGGTGCCTGCCAGCTTTGGGAGGTGTTAATCTGTATTGATGTTACCTGCACCAGGTGCTGGAAGGTGAGTGCCACTCTCCTGCAGTGTTCTAAGTGCCATCTGGATGCTGTGGCAGGAACAAAAGAGCACTTCAGGGCAGCAGCAGCAGCACCTCCAGGGGGTCTGGAGTGGCAGCACCTCAGTTTTGCACCAGCTGGATGCGGTCCCGTGGCCTTTCTTGGTCACATCTGAAACCAGGAGCCCATACGACTTGGAAAAACAGCCTGAAATCTCATCCTGAATTACTATTTACAGGAGCATGGTCCTTGCCAGGTCCCAGTGAGTCTGTGCTGGTCTCAGCATGCCCGTTGTTTCCTGTTCCCTGGAGATCAGACCCTGGCCTGGCAGCCCAGCACCCACACTGCCAGCAGTGTCAAAGCCAGGGGTAGTCCAGCCCTTTTATCCAGGAAAATCTCCTGTTCTGGCTCGGGTTGGTCTTATTGCATCCCCACCCCTGGTTAGAGGAGTTGTCTTCACAGTATGTGTATAAATGGTATTTTGATAATGGCCTAAGACACCTTTCCTGGGTTAAGAAGAAATTTCACCTCCACACCCTTCTTTTCCAACTGCACAGATGTCCAGACAAAAAGACAGCTGCTGAATCAGCCCCAGGTTCAGTCTTGGTGGTGATCCACACAGGAATCCCTGGCCCTTTAGCTGGAACTGGTTTTGTCCTTTCCTGGTGCCTCCTTTCCCTTATTTTTTCAGGCCCAGATGTCTCTCACATAGCAGGGGATTTCCCTCTTTTCTTCCTGACCTGCAACATCCATTCCTAGGGCAGGGAGCTGCACAGCAGGCTCAGAGGGAATATTCAGCCCACTCCAGCTCTTCATGATGGGCCAAAATGCTTGAGAGGGGAGTTCACACCTGTGCCAGCTCCAGGCACGGGGGTGACCATGGCCCTGGGGACTTGTGGCACTGGGAATTCCCACGTAGGACTTCTCCTTGGACTGGGGCACAAAACCCACCCACCTCCAGCATTGAAAGCAGAAGGTCTGAGTGTGGGGGGAATTGCTTCCAGCAGCGGGGTGGCCACAGCAAAGAGCACCTGGGTTCGTCCAGGCACTGCCACCAGCAGTGAAAGGGGACAGCAAGGCTTGGGATGTGCTGATGTGCAGCTTGGAGCATCAGTGCTCCAGCACAAAAGGATGGGGAGAAGAGCAGGACCCCGGGGAGGGCGAAGGAGAGCCCTGGAGGGGTGGCAGAGTGCATGGGGCAGCCTGAGAAGGTGGAAGCCCTGTCCCAGGGGTTGGAGGTGCAAACAAAGCTGGTTCTTGTCCCTTTGTGATGTGGCACAGCACTCCACATCTCTGCTTTTCATTTAGCTCCAACACATGGAGGCTCAGGGCAGTACTTGGAGATTGTTTTTGTTTTGGAGGTGAGAGTTTTGAGAAGCGCTTGATTCTGAATATCCACATCTCTCCGTGTCCTCTCAGACATCGTGGCACACTGAGGTTCCTCGCTGCTTTTATTTTTTCTTGTACATTCAACTTCAGACATGAGTTTTGTAAATGAGTGATAGTGAAAAACGACCGCACACCCAGAAAGATTCGTGGTAACCCCGATAACAGTAAAACAACAAATTTCAAGGATCAATGGCCCCTCCAAATGCTCCTTTTGTAACAGGCAGAACACCAAAGCAATCATCATTAGAACAGTCGTTTTGTTCCAGCAGCCCTTAAACTCCTGCTGTGCCTCTGCACTGCCGCTCTCTGTGCTGGGCTAACGCAAGGAGAGGGTGATTCTATTAATGAAGTTTCAGAATAATGGAAGGTCTTTTCAGATACAAACTTTGCTTTGATATAGGAATTTCAAAGGTGAATGGAAGCTTCAAATGAGGCACTGGGAATGCAAGGATAGCAGGATTAAGCTCTTAGTGGTGGGTAGCTCTTGACTTGAGATTGTTTCTTGTGAAGATACTGGTTCCTTCTTTTCACACCAAAAATATGTCAAAACAAGACATTTAATTTATTCAGTCCTCTTGGATGCCATATGTAGCTGTCGTTTTCATTATTTAATGTATAAACATGAGAAGGCATCTTTGCCATGAAATTATATTAGCAAACACTGCCTTACTTCTAAGTAGTGCTCCGAAAATTTGCTGTATCTTTGGATACCAGAATGACAGAGACTGTGTTACAAACATACAGACCCTCATGCAAAATGCCTTTGGTCTTGTATAATCTCTAGACTGAGCTCTGAGATGCTGTCCTGTAAAGGTGGAAAACTCTGGGGAATGAAAAGGAAACTAAAACTGAAAAACTTCTGCATTGCTATGGCTTCTAGAAGCTTAGATCCTTGGCAGACTTCTTGTCCTGCAAGCACTGCTCCTTCACACCCCTTTTGATTCAGATTTTCATGCAGTTGTAGAAAAGCAGTACCCACAAAGAGGTTTTCTAAGTCACCTCCATGCCAGATCTGCTCAGCTGATTTTATTTCTGAGAGGAAGATAGAGATCCCACAGTCGCCCCGGCATGTTCTGGTTTAGGACCTTCTGTCTTTGTGGTTAAAAATATAATTCTGGGATGGTTCATTCCGTCTTTGATGTTCACCCGTTCCTGTTCTGTGCTCCTGTGAAGAATGTCACTGGAGATGTTCTTCTTAATTTTGACCTGCTGAATCTAACCCAACCCAAACACACCTACACTCGAGGCAAGCCTTAGGAATGCCTTGTGTGTGCCTGGCTATTTGCATAAACTGTGAGATAAATGTCAAAAACAGAGCCTGTAACAAGAACTCTGACAAAGATCCCACTTCCTGCTATAAAAAGTATTTAACATCTGCATTTTAACGAAGTAGCTGTAGAAATCTTTTAGTTTATTAAATATCAGCTGCCTGGTCACACATGAATATGGGGCACAGCCAACTATTTTGGCTCTAATTTGTACAGGTTGATCAAAAAATATTGGCATACCTTGATATTTTTAGTATTCTACAGAAAGCTTTTCACCATTGGTATTGATTTCAGATTTTTTGCTTGTCTAGGGAATGGGAAGATTAATGAATTAACTCTGTTCTTTCATATTACAGTTGAGTCTAATTAGATGATGGGATTAACTAATGTCAAGCAGCCTCTGAGAATTGTGTTGCTGTGTCTTTGACAAGGGTATTAAAAAAAACCCAACCAAAAAAAGCCAGCTTTCCTTCATGTCCAGGGAGAGAAGGGAGAGTGTGTAGCAATGTGTTTTGCTGAGGACGAGAGGAAAATGGTGGTGGGTGGGAAGAATAGGAGGGATGTGAGGAATGGGAGGGGATGTGACTGCAGGGAGAGGCATTTGGACACGAGCCACTGTAAAGCAACTTCCTTCAAGAAACCACAGGTGAGACACAGGAAGATTTCAGAGGCTCAGTAGAAGTTGTTCAGTCAAGAGAGTAATTATGCTTTCAGAGATCAGGAGTTCAAGATGCTTCTCCAGGTACTGAAGTACTGCAAAGCTCTCAAATTCATAAACATAGGAAAATGCATTTCCTAAAAGCCAAAGCAGACAATGGCATCAGGAAGAACACAGACTAAGTATTTTCTCCTGGAGACACAGACTTTTCTTCATTTTCAGGATGTTTCCTTTTCTGAAATGTCAGCCTTTATGCAATACTCTGCTACTAGCCCACGTACGATATTTTTTTCTTGTGTGCTTCCACTTTCAATAGATGCCGCACTGGATTACTCGTGCATTCAACCTAAGTGTTTACTTTTTATTGCTCTGTTTTCTTTTTTTTTTTATTTCCTCGGAGTTTATTTTGGTGTACTTAACAAACAACAGGACAAGAGGAAATAGCCTCAGGTTGTGCCAGGGGAAATTTAGATTGGATATTAGGAAAATTTCTTCATGGAAAGGGCTGCAAAACATTGGAACTTCTGGTCCTGGCCCTGTCCTTCCTCCACTCTTCCTTCACCCTTTCTCCACTGCCCTGACCTCATCAAACCCACCCCTGGCTTTGTGTCAAGGTAGAGTTGCTTGAAATGATTGCTCTCCTCTTCCAGTTAAAAATCAATTGTATCAATGCTGGAGAACTTGAAGCGTTTTTAAAACACCTTCTGATTGTCTTGACCCAGCAACCCCGATGCCATCAGGTCTGCTCCAGGCCAGTGTCAGACAGATGAAAGCCAAGTCTGTGCCTTGCAGCATCCCCAAGTGTCTGCTGCAGCTGCATCAGAAAGGAAACGGACTTGAGAGAATTAATGGCAAAATGTTGTGCTGGAGAGATGTTACAGCAGCAATGTCTGTCAGACACCTCTGCTCTGGCCATGGCAACTCTAACAGCACGTTTCTTCGGATTTGCCAGCAGAGGAGTTGGTGTGGCAGGGAATTAAACAGCATCTTTGCTCAAATAGGTGCTTTTTTAAAGATTTGTGTGCATTGATAGGGGAATTTGCAAGAGTGACCCTACAGCCTGTGTTTAGATAAAGTGTGACCCCAACTGCTGAACCTCATGGATTTTCCTGTTTCCACACAGGGAGCTCTGGTTTGGCATGCAGAACCTCACTGCCGTAGCAGGGCTTCAGCTCACACATAGGTAGGAAGTACCACTGTTCTAATGTTGAAATTCTCCTTTGAAACAGCAGGGGAGATAATTAATGCCAATCAAAAGCTTTGCAGAAAGAAGCACTGTCTGCGAATTGGGGGTGAGTTTCAGGTGATTACAAGTGTGGATGATAAAAGCGCTGGCACTGCCGCTGTGCGTTTAGGCTGCTCCAACACGTGTGAATGAACCACACACGATATCCCTTCAGGAGAGCTGTTCCCGGGGCTGTGCTCTGGCTGCATTAATCCTTTTGGATAAAGCATGCTGGCAATGCTAATAAATATGCAGATGGCAAAAGCTGGGTTCCTTTCAGAGCAGTTTATGCAGCCAGCTCCAGTGGTTCGATCCTGGTGATATTAAATCTGCATTTCTCAGAGGTGGGATCTCTCTGGGGAGAGCATACCCAGTTCTTGTAGCTGAGGCTGCACCTCCTGGCTGAACAGGACAAAAGTTGCAAGATTGAGCTCTGCCATGCAGTAAAAAGGAAGGAATTATGCTTTCTAGCTAACCTGAAAATAACAAGTCACAAGCTGTGGTAAGACACTGGACACATGAAAGAAACTTCATGGAAGCTGGTTTTCTATTCCAGAGGGAAAAAAGCCCACAAAAGCAGCAAACTAGTCTAGAAATGGAAGTCCTGAGACAAGTGCAGCATTTTAGTGGGGAGGAAAATTCAACACTGCATTATTTTTAATTTTTTTCTAGGAGTAGATTCTCCAGGGTTGCTGCTGTTCCTTTGGAACATCAGTGAGAAAAGATGCAGGATGGCTTATCCTGGGGGGAAAATGAGTTAGACGGTGCAGGAAAGTCTCTCCTAACCCCAGAGTTCTGTGATGCCACAGATCCTCCAACACTAAAGGACTGCTGACGGCATTTTTTAACAGCAAATGCACCTCATTTGCTAAGCTAAAACCAGATCCAGATGCTTTCGATAAGCTTCAATAAGCCAAACCTCCAAGGCAGCATTTCAAACACATTTATGATGTGCAGAAATGCCCCAAACTCTTCTTGCAGATTTTGTATTGACTGGCTTTTGTTGGACATCCTGTGCTATCGACGGGATTTTCAGATGACAAACCCGAGTGTTTGTCCCAGAGCTGCGTGTCAGCAGTGGGCAAATCACAACAGTTTGAGGAAGTTTGAGACAAACTACTAAAACAAATGAAAAATGGATACTTTCTGGCTGTGAATTCTTATTACCTGCAGATCTGACTTCTCCATATTTCTTGTAATTAAAAATTTAAAGCCTAATATTAAATTCTCCAAAAAATCATTAATAAAGCCTATTAAGCTGAACTACCATTTCCCACAAGACATTGAGGCAGCCTTTAGTTGATTTTTCCAATTTCATCATTTTGTGTCCTTTCCAAGAGATTTGCTGCTTATAAGGTGACGAGGTTTGTTTTGTTTTGTTTTGTTTTATTTGTTTTGTTTTGTTTATTTGTGTCACTCTGTGTAGGAGGGGGGTGAATGCCACAGCCAGACTTGGGATTTCCAAACATGCCCAAGAAATCAGCATTAAAAATAGCCCAGTGTGAGCAGAGAATCTCTTGGTATGGACCCTTCAACACCTCAGAAACCAGATTTTGCCTTTTCCAACTCTGTGCAAATACACTGTGGTGAAAAGCAACCACTGAAACCACCCCAGAATTCACGTTGCCCTTGTTTCCAGCCAAGGGACTGTCTCAGCTCCTGCACTCTCTGGGTGTTCATATACACCCAGTGCAGCCACATTCCAGCCCAGTGCAAGTGTCTGGATGCCAAAACAGAGTGGCCAACAGAATCACCGAGCAGAAATAAGTTTAAATTGTTGATTTTGATAGAGATTGTGATGCTTCTGGCCTGTGACAGCCATGTTTTGTTTGCCATTGGTGTGCCAAAATGATGCCTCTGAAGTTTTTATCTGCAGCAGAGCTGGAGTGGGTAAGAAAAAGAAAGGGTGGGATTAGATGATCCTTAAAAGGTCCCTTTCCACTCTGTAATTCTACGTGCTCAACTTTATTCAGTTTTTCCTCCTTCCAGTAAGATTTGCTGCAGTCTGACACCTCTCCTCTCGCAAGTCCTCTAGGGCAGCTTTGCTGCTCAAAATGCCACCTTGCTTTCGCTTTGTCCTTGGCAAGCTGCAGCCCAGGGACGACAATCCTCAAGGAGAGGCACGAGGGGAGCTGAAGGAAGCTCTTGTGCAAACACGCTGCGTCAGCTGACTCAGGTGAAGTGGCTGTGAGGAAGGAAGCGGCTTTGCTTTGTCCTTTGCTCCTCTTCTGCTGGCAAAGCTGGGACTGATGCTTTGAGCACCCGTCTTGTTGCCTACAGAATGTATCTCTCTTGCCATGGAGAAGTGCCAGTTCATAAAAGGATGAGAAAGAAACTTACTACTTCAGCTGTATCTCACACACCAGTAATTGTGTTTCACTCGTGAAAATAAACCAACATTTTCCTCTTTCCTGTTTGTATGTGATCCAGAAATGAAGCGCTCGCTTTAGAGGAATGAAAGGGCTGTCAGCATCCCTTAAACTTGAATCTCAGCTGTATCAAAACACCCTCTTGACTGTGAAGGCATCCAGAATTCAAAAGATTCCTTGGCAGTTTTGCTTTTTCACTCTCTGGAGAGCACAGGTGAAGGCAGAGCCTGGCAGATGAGCCAGGAGAAAAACGAAAAAGAACATCCTGGTTCAGCCTGGGCACTTTGGTTGATCCTCCCAGTGAAGAGCAGGAGCCCTTAGGAAGAAATGGGGGATGAGCGGGGAAGATGAAGATAAATGAAGTGATTTCAGAAGGGAAGAGAGGAGGAAATGAACTTTGCAAGGGAGGAGGAGCAGTGTGGAGCATCCTAGGAAAGAGCTGCGTACCAGGAGAACAAGGAACTGTTCCATGGGGAACAGGAGGCAGCGGAGCCCAGAAACAGAGCGGGTTCTGTGTGAAAGCAACAGGGCGTGAGAAGAAAAGGATGGTTTGTTCATCAAGGAAATGGGGCACGGGGAAAGCAGAGAGCACAGCAAAGACTGAACTGAAGGAACAGGCAGAGGGAGATCTCAGGTCCCCCTCAGCTCCTGCGTGGTGAACTCAAGAGTGAGGGGAGCGATTGCTGTGTGCTCTGCAGCAGATGTGTGCTGGGGAGGGAGGAGAGCCGCTCTCAGCAATCCTATCCCATCAGTGCTGTTGTCTGCTCCTCAGAGACGTTTTATGAGGTGCATCAGCTGCTCCTCCAGACTGAAGAGCCAATTCTGAAGGCTCTTTTCCACATCCTGGGCCCATGTTTTGGTCCCCATGTGCTCCCCTTCCACTGATGAACTAAGGGAATGAATAGCAGACAGCATTCACTATCTGAGGATGTTATTAATTGAATGGAGAGAGTTTAGGGCATTAAAACTCCACAAATCCAGGATCAATTTAGTGAATCGTACAGATGAAAAGGAGGTGACAGGGTGAGGCTTAACGGTGGGGATTTTTTTTAAAGGTCATTTGCATTTTGAGATTAACTTAATATTAAAAAAGAGATGAAACAGACACAAAACCCTGAAGAATCCAAAGGTAGATTATTTGTGTTTAAATTAATATTGTGAGTCCAGCTGAGCAAGAGTTCTTGTATTTTTTGGACTACCTATCTAAAAATAAAGATACAAATCCTGTGTGCCCTTGCAACACTCTTCTCAGGGTGTTATCGAAGCTCCTCCAGATAGAATCCTCCATTCCGGATGTCAGGCATCCTTTGTTTGATCTTTGTTTGGCTGTGTCTTTCTGCTGCTGTTTCCTTGTCCTCAGCTCACCAGGCCATCCAGGCCCCTCTCTCCTCCTGCTGATATTCACTGTTCCACCATGGCGTGTGCCATCCCCAAACTTTGTCACTGTTTATTTGGTTCTTCAGCCCCAAATCCCTGATGATTACACAGAATCAACCAACACCCCAGCTGTGTGAAATCTCCGTGGTGATTCCTCTTGATGAGAATGGCCTGATGGTCTCCCAAACCATCTGTTTGATGGGGATGGGGATAATTTGTTTCCTAATGAGCGCCCATGACTCCCTCTGAAGGAAGTTGTCTGTCTGTCCTTGTCTGTTTGGGGTGGGACCCTGCTCTGTGTCGCACTTTCTGTTAAAACGCTCTATGAACATCTTTATATTCTCCATGGCTCACTGCAGAAAAAAAATAAAGCCTGTGTGTCTGAAAACTGGAGAGGCCCTTTTTTCATTTCCTGTCTCCATGCAAACCCAAAAGCTTCCCAAATAACTGCTTCTTGAATCCCCCTAACCATTTTTTTTCTCAGCACATGCATGATAGTGAAAAATATCAAATGTGAAGCTTCTTCCCCCCTTTTCTCTTTGTCTTCTTTTCTGCCCCGTTTTGTACGCACTGTGTTCCTATCACATGGATCATTCATGTGTTGCTGCAAGGAAAAACATGGAAATAACATGAAAGCCTTGTTCCCATTTCCTGACAGGTTGTTCTGAGTTAGGATGATAATGAATGATACTCTGGATTAATGGGGTAGAGGGAAGCTCTGCTACTCCTGAGGCAAAGTTCCATTGGCCTTTCAAGTGCCAGGATTTCATTCTAAGGATTTAATGGAAACTGAATCTGGGTGTGAAGACTTGGGAAATGGCTTTTAGGATTATTTCTGGGTGCCTAGAGCCTCTCCTTGGTGCTAATAGCCCAGGGAAAGCTGTGCTTGGCACCAGCAGTGTTTGGCAGTGCAGTGTCTCCAGTTTCCAGTGCTTTGTCCTCTAGGATCTGTGTGGGTGAGTGTCCTATCACTCATTAAATAATTATATATCTTTATATCTCCCACAGAAGCATTCTTCACGTGTATGAACATCCACCTTAGCAAATGCTGAAGGTTTTCAGCTCTCAAAGGTATTTTTCTGCCTGGTGAGTTGAGTTGTTGAAAGTAGGAGTTGCTGATGCGCCACTTAAAATATATTTAAACTTGTACAAAGAAGGTTATATAAAAGATACTGCTGGAGATGAGAAGAAATTCTTTCTGAAGTAATTTTGAGCCAGTAATTGATGGAGAGCTGGCTTCAATAGCTCTCCTCTTGTGTTTTAGAGTTCAAAAGGAGATTGTGTCATCTCTTTAGCAGGTGTTGCAAGCAACTAAATACTTTGTTTAAATATTTTGTGCAGTTAAGCAAATAAATTTTGAACAGATAGCTTCCATTAACCAACTGATTAGAATATCAAACATGTACCCTCTTTCCAGGAGTCCCAAAATATCCATAACCTATATTTTGAATATGTGAGTTTCCTTTTCTTTATATAACTAGGATGAACCTGGAAAATTTGGTGCTGAGCTGCTGATCTGACCATGAAAAAGGTGCGACTTTTCTGTGCTAATGCTAAAATTAAAATTAGAAGCTTCCCTTCTCCTTTTCCTTTGTTACATTTGGTCATTTCTCTTTATTGCCTCTCTGCATGTCGCAGTTGTGGTATCCAAGACATCCCTGGGCATATTTTATTCTGGGAAGATAAAAATGAAGATCTTGGCCATTGCCTGAGACTTTACATTTGAGGTGTCTCAGTCCTGGCGTTGGCAGGTTGAAGGAATTTGGAAAGAAAAGAGTGGGGGAGGATGCTCAATACATGAATGTGAAGTATAAGGAAAATGTACTGAAAACATTAGCAAATAAATCAAGCGCAGATGTAGGAGTTTCTAAATCTGCTCATTAAATATTTACATTTTACACTCTCAAGAATGGAAAATATGTTGACATCTCAATTTATCTTTTTGAACAAACTGTCATACCTGACATGGCACAAAATTGATGACAAAGAATAAACTGGTCTGGAAAAGTCAATTTCGCTTCATGAAGGAGTGAAAACGACACTGAAAAAAATGTTTTGGGAGTCTGGTTTGGCTGGGCTTTACACCTTGACCCTTCTGTTTATAACAATGGTGACAGGTTGTGTTCGAGCACCAAGAGCTTCCTGAATCTGGCTTCTGGAAAGTTCTTCACTGGCATTTTCTGCTGTAACTCCAGTGGGCCGAAGGACAAGCGTGATGAACGTCAGCCAGGGCAGCGTGGAGGCCTGGGTTGTTTCCCTCTGCATATGGAAGTGAACTGCAGGAGGTCTTGGTTTGGAATTAGAAATTGGTATTTCTTTCTTTTTCCAACAGACAAAGACAACTGTTCAGATGATTAAATGCACATAAGGTCACATTAATAAATTGTTCTGTATTTGAGAAGGAATAAAAAGAGAATAATTTAGGCTGTCTGTTTTTCATAATTTTAAAATCATTCCACTCCAATGCTCGCACTAACCAGACCTCTTCTTCAGCCAGGATCTCTGTGTCTGCCATGGGATTTCTTTTCCAAATGTGTTGGAAAAGAACAGTCAATGTGGGAAAAAATGTAGTCACCATCACTTGAATTTTTGGTCTCTGGTGAAAGTTGAGGGAATGATGCCTCTGAGGGCAGCTCTTCTGTCTTGTTACTCCTCCCTTACCTGAGATTGGAAGAGGGCTTTGGCTTTATTGCAGGAATTTTGGCACATGGCAAGTGCATCTCTTCCGGCAGGGTGATGTTTCTAATCAGATTGCTTCTGTATTAACAGTTTCTAAATTATGTTTCTTTTATTCCGTGGGCTGGAGCCACAAAGTTTGTGTGAGCTGACATGAGACACGAAGGGGCAACAGAGCACTTTGCCCTTTGCAAGTCTGTGGTGTCACATCCCTTCCAGGCTTTATAAACCCCTGGATTCAGGAATGAGACCAATCTGTTATTCACTCCATTTCCATGTGGCACTGGGCTCCTCCTGCCACTCCGTCACTTTTATATTGATTCCAGTATAGACTGAGTTGCATCAGGGTCATGCAGAAGATGTGTTGATAACAGAGAAATGTATTCCTAAAGAGCCAAAATTCTCACAGGGAAAATGTGTGCTGTGCTGTAGAGTGTATTTTTGGACACTTACCTCTGTGTGTGTGTGTGTGTGTGTGTGTGTGTGTGTTAATGACCCAGCGATGGTCAGGGGCTCTGCAAATCAGTGAGAAAAAGCAGATAATTAAAATTACTGTCACTGCAGGGAAAAGCCACAGGCCCAGCTGTAAAGAGCTTAATCCACAGACAGGCGCCCAGCCGGGCATTTCGAAGAGAAAAGGCTGGAAGAGGCATGCAAAGAGCAAGGAGAGAGGGGAAAGCAACTGGAACTGTCAGGTAACAGGAAGAGGGATGAGGATCCCGCAGTGAGGGATGAGGATCCCGCAGTGAGGGCTGTGTGGCTGCTTTTTCCCCTTTGCAGTCTGATTTTCTGTGGTTTGGATGTCCTTTCATTAGGATGCTCAGCTCTTGCTATTGCAAATGACTGGGTGGGCAGAGACTGACGCACCTGGGGTTTTTAAAATGGAGAAAATGGAGAATCTTGATGGTTGAGCTACAAAGGGTAAGAGCTCAAAAGTGAGATGAACAGTATAGGAAAGTTGGAAAAACAATAAGGGCTGAAGTGGAGGCTTTTTGAACACTCTGCAACAGAAAATTGGTTGCAAACAAAATGTAAATAGTCAGGAACATTGTTAACAAAATAGAAAAATGCCTCTGGATGAGATTTTGGAGAGGAGGGAGAGAATTCACTAGAAATGTGTAAATTAAGAGCTGAGAATAGTTCTCAAGTAAAAGGAGTTGAATTTTTGGGGCAGGTGGTCAATTTATGATGGAATTGCTCTAGCTGGACATGGTACCCTAGCTGTAGGTTTGAAGTATTAAAAATATTTGCTCATGAAGCTGTATAATACAATACAGCTCCTTTCAGGGCAATGTGGTGGGTGGGAATCACTGGGATGAGCTGAATCATTTGGCCCTCACGCTGAGTTAGACCAGTCTGAAGCACAGAGGGAGGACAGGGATTTCAGAAGGTGCATGAGAAATTATCTGAATCACTGATTCTCCCCATGCCATGTGTAAGGGAAGAAGCAGAGTGAGCATGTCCAGAAGGTGTTAGTGAGGGCTCAGCTCCTTTTCTGAGCAGCCTTGGAGGAAGGAGCCAAACAGAAATGTCTCTTGCTGTCAGATTCTTGGCTTGTCCCCAAGAGGGGAGGAGGATGGAGGGATTACCAGAGTGGACAATGCTACCCCCAGGCCCTCAGTTCCGTACCCTGGGGCAGGGAGCAGAGGGCAGAGCAGGCAGGGGGTGTGGGCAGCGGGCACGGATGTGTTTTGTGGGGATGGGGTGAACAAGGAGATAATCCCTGCCTGCTGCTGGGTGGCTCCTCACACAGGGGTTAGCACAAGCAGGAACTGGTGAGTCAGACTCAAAAGTGTGCCCTCAGCAAATGCAGAGCGTGAAGATTCATTATCTGTCCCGCTGATGCTGGCAGGTATTTGGCTGACTTGTTCAGCCCCACTAATACAGACTTCACCTGTCCTCCCACACAGCTGGGCAGGAGTTTTTGCTCCCTGAGTGCTGTCACTTGCTGGCCCAAAGCCCTGCTCTGGGGAGACAGGCTGTGTGTCACCTCTGAGAGAACATCTTCAGCTGGTGACAGCTCTGGGTCGCGTTGCCCTGAAGCAGTAATAACCACACGACTTCAACTTGTGCAGGTCTGAAATGGCTCAGCCTGGGATATGGCTGCTTTGTAGCTGCACAGAAATTACTGCTTGGAAGGAAAATACTAATTCATCAAGCACTGAAGAGCATGCAAAAAGAATGAAACAAGCTCACCTCTCCGTGTTTTTAGGCTTAGACTCAATAATGACACTGAGATTCCTGACCTTTTAAGGGTGAGCAGTTCTAATAGGTACAGCAAATGAAAAACTGTAATGTTTAGATGAGTGAAAATGGGTATTTTCTTCATTAATTTGTGAACTGCTCTCAGAAAGTCTGTACCTTGTTGGCATGTTACTGCTTGGGCTCATTTTCATTCATGAAAAGCATTTCCATCATGATTTTAAAAGGGGTTTTGACAGGTTTTTAAAAAGAACATGGGATCTCAAGCCAGGAGTACATGTTGCATCCTTACAGGAATTGATCACCCCTGCAGCACCATCATCTTTAATTCCAGGAAGCAGAGAAAGCAGCATAGAGAAGTGATTTGGAGATGCAAAATTCTTACACCTTCTGGAGAGATGAATTCCCATTTCAGTGCAGGGGGAACTCTGTATTGGCTCTGCTAATGATGAGAATGCCTGGAATGGGGACCCCCTAGCTCTGAAACTGTGCCAAGGCAAAGAGGAGACCCTGAAATTCCCAGATATTCATAAAACACAGAGAACATGGTACCCCAGGGGGTGGAGCCCTGCCAGGGAAAGGAGAAGCTGCCTTGATTAGGTCACTATTGCCCAAATTCTTTGTCCTAAGGAATATTTTGTTCTGTGTCAGTGAGGAGGGGGATGATGGAGGGGGAAGTGTGTTTGCTGAGGATTCTTTGTCAGGTTTTGTTTTTCTTGAGCAGCAACTTAAAATCCTTGAAAGTCATCATAAGCCTGGCTGATTTACAGGTAGATTTTTCCAAAGGCTGTAAAATCTGGTGGTTTCATTGGAGCATCCAAGCCAGGTCTAGGGGAGTTACAAGCAGAGGACTCTAACCAGACACATTTTTTTCCTTATTGGCTTTCTCAGGAGAATGAATTAGTTTAGTGACATTTTCCAGTCTTCTTTCATCTTTGTCATGGGAATGGATTGGCTATTCCTTCTTCAATAGATTTTTCTGGAGTGCATTTCCAGCCCTCACCGTCCGCTCCCTTGCCTCACCTATGGCTGCTGAGTTTTAATGGGGGAGCTGAAAGGGTGAATGCAGAATATTGAAAAGGTCAGAACAACCCTACAGAGCCCTGTGGATCAGGCACGAGGTGGGGATTCGCATTCAGAACCCTTCCACTGCAGCAAAAACTGAAACAAGGGATGAAAACAACCCCTCCTCCTGACAAGGATTGCAAGTGGAGAAGGGAAATAACTCTCGGCCTGTTCCCGTGACTTTTTTCACATTTTAATAACTTTGTGCTTGTCTTATATGACAAGGTCCTATTTACTGTTAGTTACTAAACTTTCTTTTGCTATTTAATAGCTGAATTCTACTCTCAGAGCCTGTAATCAAAAATCAAAGTGTAAATTGAGCTAATTGAGTTTGGTTCTGTGTTTTATTTTGGGTTTTGGTTTTTTTCAAATTGCTGACTGTACCAGAAAAATAAACTCAGAAGTTTATATTCCTAACCACTACCAGCCTTTGTTTTTCTTCTCTTCCCCTTTGCCTCCAGAAAAATGTGAAGAATTATTTTGGTGGGGTCACTTTTGATATGTTTAGCCTTCAAAAATGAAATAAACTTCCATTTCAAAATTTCTAACTGCAACTGTTTTTTTGGGACATGCTTGAAATTGGAAAACTAAAATGTTTTACTTATTTCAGATTTTGTTCAAGGTTTTGTTTTATGGGGTTTTTGGGGGTTTTTTTGCCTAGATATAAAACATTCCCAAATACTTTTTATCCACCTGAAAGGGCTTTTTAGGTGCCTGAGAGGCTTGTCCTGGGCTGTGTTGTGGTTTGAAGCTGGGCTTTGTGATGTCCATGTGCTGTGCTGGTGTGGTGCAGGTGCATCAGGAGTTTATTGTGTCCACATAGCCTCGAGAACATGAAGTCCCAGGACAGCAAAAACCCCTCAGTGCCATGTTCAGCCTCACTAGAATAATTCCTCATGTTCCAGCTCATCCAAGTCATCATTTCCTTAAATCTGTAACAGTCACTGCTGTGGTTGATCCCGTATTTTACTGCAAAACCCCAAACTGTTTTACGATGTCTGACTTTGTCAGCGCAAGTTTAATTAGACCTTCCACCAGGTGGGATCCTGTTCAGCCACGTGACCCTTTTCCATTCTTTGGAACTTCTCCATGCAATCCCACCAAGTGGGATGGCATTCCCCGGGGTTTTGGTCTGTGCTGAGCTGCTGGCTGTGGCAGGGGCACCCGTGGCAGGGTTTTCCACCAAGCTTTCTTAGCAGGTGAAGTGTTAATGTTCACCAGAGGGTTCTGCAGAGTTCCTCGGGAGGAGCCTCGTGGCTCATCTGCAGCTCTCTCTGATCCTTATTTTAAACCTCTCCGAGGCTGGGCTTTGTGTCAGTGTTTGCAAGCGACAGCTTGCAAAGCTGGGGAGCAGAATGAGCTGTTGTTTAGGATAAATAGGAAACATTATTTATACACAGGAAGAAATAAAGCTGACAACTAGAGCAGCATGAAGAAACCCAAGAAGGGTGCTTTTAATAAACCAGCACTGGATTAACCTATTCCAGCTGAATGAAATAAAGCAGGAAACACTTTGGCAGGAGGTCATCTTTCTTGACCTCATTCAGGCCCTGCAAGGCCACACTGAGGTCACCCCAGAGCTTCTCCTGTCCAGGTGAACAATCCCAGCTCTCCCAGCCTTTCCTCCCAGCAGAGCTGCTCCATCCTCTGCTCATCCTGGAGCCTCCTCTGGACTCTCTCCAGCAGCTCCAGGTCCCTCCTGTGCTGGGCCCAGGGCTGGGGCAGCTCTGCAGGTGGGGTCTCACCTGAGCACCTGCCTGTGTGTTTATCTATCAGAGTAAATTGGGAGGGGATGGAGTGTTGGGAAGTGTGAGGTTCAGCATGACATAAATGGAATAATGGTATGGAATGGGTGGATATTGTCCTGCTTTGGGCTGGGATAGAGTTCATTTCTGCTTACTATCTGGTCCAGGGTTGAGTTTTTATTCAGCACAAAGTAACATTGATAACACACTCATGTTTTATTTGTTGCTAAGTCGTGTTTATCGTAAGTCAAGAACTTTTTGTGTCTCCTGCTCTGTTCCTGCGAGGAGATACACAAAAAAAAGCTGGGAGGGGGCACAGCTGTGTCAGGTGACCTGAACTGGCCAAAGGGATATTCCACAGCACAAAACGTTCTTCCCAGGATATAAACTGGGGAGTTACCTGGATCAGGGTTCAGGGGTGGGGTCTGGCATTAGTCAGTGGGTAGTGAGCAATTGTATAGTGCATTTTTTTTAAATATTGTTATTATAATAACAGTAGTTTAAATTTGTTTCAATTTTCAAACCATTCTTTCCTCACCCTGCAAGCTTTACTTTTGGTTCTCCTCCCGCTTCCTCAGGGGATGGGGCGTTTCAGCAAGTGGCTGCGTGGGGCTTTGTTTCCAGCCGGGGTTAAACCACAACAACCCCCAAGGGTTCTCGCCAGAGCCGCTCCATCGGCTCATTGCCAGCCTGGATTGATCCCGGGGGTTGCCCTGACCCAGGTGCAGCCCCAGCACCTGCTGTTGTTAAAGCTCCTGAGATTCCCACTGCTCGGGCGTGTCCAGGTCCCTCTGGATGGCCCCATCCCTCAGGGATGTCACTGCACCCTCGGCTCGGTGTCCCCTGCGAACCTGCTGAGGGTGCCCTGATCCCCTCACCTGTTAATGACATTATTAAACACCACCGGTCCCAGTACGGATCCCTGAGGGCCTCCACCGGCCACCAGTGTCCATCAGGACTCTGAGCCATTGACTGTGACCCTCTGGATGTGACCATCCAATCACTTCCTTATCCACCCAATCCATCTCTCTCCAGTCCAGAGAGAAGGGTGTTGTGGGGACCTGTGTCACTGGCTTTATGGAATTCCAGATCAATGGCATCCAGATCAAAGACCACAGGTTGTTCAGGAGGGTTTTCCCTCGCTGAGGCTGTGCTGGCTGTCCCCTGTCACCTCCCTGTGCTCCCTGAGCCTCAGCACAGCTTCCAGGAGGGGCTGTCCCAGCACCTTCCCAGCACAGAGGGGAGCCTGACAGGGCAATTTTCCCTAGACTCCCCCTTTCATTCTTTTTTAGAGAAAAGCACAATGTTTCCCCTCTTCCAGCTTCTGGGAAAATCCCAAGCAGAGGGGGAGGAGGCTGACTGTCCCCTTAAGAAGACACACAGCCAGTCAGGCAGCAAAAGAGAAATAATTTTAATTGGGCAAATGGACCATTGGAATGGGTTTTTGCTTCTGCCCACGTAACAAAATGCTGTCATGTCTCACAGAGAAAGCAGCATTAGGACTATCTGCAAAAACAGCTAAAATAAAAGTGTTGATCTGAGGCTCTTAACAAAGCCTCTCATCCATGCAGCATCTTTTCAGTTAACAATGTTTAGTGTTTAAAGGTCACCAAATTTAAATTCCATCAGATATTCAGTTTGCATCTTTTAATTGGCTGTCTTGATTTATGATCAAGGTGGAGAACCCTGACTTCCATTTCACAATGTAATAATGAGACCTCTCCTAAAATATTGCCATTAAATTACCTTTTAGGTTCTTACTGAAACCTGTCCAGCTTGGGCATTACCTTTCTAACAAAGCATTGGTTCAAAAATCGTAACAGTGAAAACTCTTAAGTAGCTGTAACAGCAGTTTTTCCTTTCTGTATTGGAAAGTTCTCTGTTCTGTGCTATTATTAACTTATTTCTATGATGAAAATTATGCAAATTGGGGTTTTTAGTTAGGATTCTTCAATATGTTTGTGTCAAGGTTAAGATTTTATAAGCATTTAATTGATTTTGATTGATTTGCCAGTATAAAGAGGAGCATAACTAAGAGGGGCTGGTGAGTGTGCCTGAGAGTACAGAAATGAAGAGGATGTTATGTGAAACTGTTTAATCTGAGACATCGTTCACCTGTTCTTCTCTGAAAACAATCCTGGGAAGGAGCACATGTGAATAATTTTAGAGGATATATGTTAATTAGAGATAAGACATCTGTTTGAGTTTGTGTCACTAATGAATGGCACACTATATTTATTCTGCTGCTGGAACATTTTGTTCTCTGAGAAAGAAATTACCTCAGAAATGTAAATTGTAGATAATAGATCATCACATATAAAAATAAGGCCTATCAGCACCACCGGTCATTGGCTTCACCCCCTCACCTGCTTTTGAGTCTCTCCTCTGACTCCCTTCCCATGCGAAAATACAAGAGGTTTTTTTGTTTGTTTTCATCTTCCTGAGCCATTGGCATGAGGAATTCTGTAATGTCCCATCCTGAGATTATTGCTGTGAGTTTTGCTGTGCCCATACTGTTCGTCTTAATCATCAGATCCCACCCCACACTTTTCACACCATCACTTCTATGTCTTTTTTTATAAGTAGCTGCTTTGGGAGTGTGAATTTCTGTCCCACAGCATCCTTGCTCCGTGTCATTCCCTCTCTGGTTCGTAGCCCCCTTTAAAACCTGTCTCTGATATCTGCAAATCATTGTTATCCAGCCTTGACATTGGGCTGGATAAGCTGGGGCAGTTTGAACAGGGGGAGCACTGAAAATACTCATACTCATTGTCTCTTTGTTACACACCTCTCTGTCCTCCTTTCATTTGTTTACAGACCTGTCATAACTACGGATTTTGGTTTCAAAAGCCCCCAGTCTGTTTCTTTTTATTTGTTTTTACAACACCTTCTCTTGCATTCCTTTGTGGTTATTAATGGGAGCTCTAAATCAGATTTTATAATGGTTGGGACGTCAAGACTTAAATTGTGGTCCGGGTAGGCAAACTCTGCTGGGAGAAAGAGTGGGCAAGGAAAACAAAAGTGCTGGGGGTTTTATGTGGCTCAGATGTGCATGGAATTGGATGTTCCCTTCACCCAACCAGTCCTCAGCAGGGTGCCTGAGGGACTGTGTCAGTTATTGCTGTTTAATATTTCCATTTTTGATATGGGGAGGGGTTGGGCTCTGCTCCCAGGGAACAGGGACAGGAGGAGAGGGAACGGCCTCAGGCTGGGCCAGGGCAGGCTCAGGGTGGACAGCAGCAGGAATTTCTCCATGGAAAGGGTGCTCAGGCCTTGGCAGGGGCTGCCCAGGGAGCTCTGGAGTGCCCATCCCTGGAGGTGTCCAAGGAAGGGCTGGAGGTGGCACTCAGAGCTCTGGGCTGGGGACAAAGTTGGACTCCATGGGCTGGGAGGGCTTTTCCAGCCTCAGGGATCCTGGGATTCTGGGATTTCGTCTTATACTGGGGTCAGTTTTCCTCACATCTGCTGGCTTGGTCCCTGTCATGTGTCGTACCCTCAGCAGCGTCCGTAATATCCCTCCTGCAATCCCAGCGATCACGGGGATCCCACACCAAGCTCGGTATCCAGGGAGTGTACGGTGTTCCCTGGATTGGGGCGAGCAGCTGAGCCAGACAGATCCCTGCTTGCCCCTGCTCCAGCACACCTTTCACACCCAGCCCAGGCTGATGGGCTGATGGTGCTTTTGCTGAGCAGATTTAAGCAGTTCACAGCGGTCCCTGAGCACATGTGGAATCCCTATTAAAAGGGAAAAGGGACGTGATCTTTTGGAATAATCGAGAACAATGCCACACTGCCGTTTGTTAGGCAAGCAACATGAAAACATGCTCTGAGACAGGAGGCTGCTAAGCTGAAATAGTTGCAGTGAAGGGAGGAAAACTAGGATGCTGTAGATGGAATGGAGAAAATGCTACAAACTGACAGAAAAAACCCAAGCAGACTGGAAAGCAAAGAAACAGATGTCCCATTTTGCATTCAAGAAGTTCACTTCTTCAGCATTTAATCACTACCTCTCGTACTCTCAAACACTAATTTGTTACTTGTACCTTCAAAATTCTCAACTCTTCCTTATGTTAATTGTGTTATTGAGAACAGTCACGTACACTACACTCTGTAGTAAAGTGTAGTCTAAAAAAAAAAAGCTTAAAAAAAGTAGAAGTACCATTTTTTTACACCTTCTAAAAACGCCTCTGAACACAGAACTCGTGCTTGCAAAGGTAGAGTTAACCTCTAGCAAAAAGATGTAGATATAGGATCTTTCTGGTTACTCTAATATGACCTCAGATTCTCGGGTTTCAATCTTCTTTTTCATCTGGAGAACAAAACAAGAGAAGAGTTCCCATTGCTTGAATGCATTTCCTTTCTGTTGATTGAATATTTAAAAACCCCCGAAACCACATTTACAGAGGTCATCCAGTGATGGGTTAGGAAATAAAAGAACACCAAGTAGAACAGTAGAGACAAAAAATGCACGGGTGTGGTGTGAAATGCGAGGCTCTGGACCATGCTGATATGAAGGAGTGATGTTTCATCCCAGAACAACTCACACCCAAGGGTCTGCTGGTATTTTCAGGGTCTTCACATGGGGTAGTCTCAGGAGGGAAAACACTTTTAATGCCCAAACCTCATAGCACTACCAGCACCTCTTCCTAAATGGGCAGTAAAGACAAATTCTACCTCGATTAAGTAACAGGAGCAGTAGTAAGATTAGGAGAGGGCTTCCTGGGCTCACTTTATCACCCTGCTGCAAGAGTGTCAGCCCTGCAGGAGCTGATCAACCACAGGAGGCCCTATATTCTCACATCTTCCCCAATTCCCACTTTACAGTTAATTAAGCAGAATGGATTTGGTTTCACTTACACCGTTTAGGAATCTGTCCATGCAGTACATTCTGTACAGCAGGATTTATACAGATTTACTTCAATGAAACTCGATCAGAGCATGAATTCAGTATCCACAGAGCCTTCATTAGCCAAGCAGAGACTTGATTATGGGCCACTTTATTTTGGGTAATGGTATTCAAACTTGGGTAACAGTTTTGCTTATGTAATCAAGAGAAGTTTCTAGGTTTCTTTCGCTGGAAACACATTCCTTGTGGTTAACACAGAGGGAGGGAGTGTGGAACTCGCTAGTGAAACTTGGCCCTGTTAAACCCATTGCGAGTGGCAGAGGCTTTCGCTCCGTTGTGCTGCTTGGGGAAGGCTGGGATGTGTAAACACCTTTGCCAGAGCTCAAGAGGGCTCAGCTGTGCCTTGGGCACGTGCTGAATTCCCTTCCCCTTGCGGGGCTCCGTGCCACGGCTGCAGCTCTGTGCCGGGGCTTTGCTGGGCTGGTCCATCCTGGGAGCTTTGGCCTGGATTCCTCATGAGTCACAGTTTGGGAGAGATCAAAACTAGATCAAGGCAAACACAAGATGATCGAGCGTGACTGTTCTGTCGTGGGAACGCCTGGGAAGCTGTATTTAAACTGTGAGGCAGTAGGATATTTTCAGGTTTGGAGGTGACCAAGGAGTGTCAACGGGCTTGTTTAGAAAGAAAAAAAGCACAGAGCTCTGTGTCATCCGCCCATCTTTTGATAAAAACAGGTTTCACACCCTTCTCCCTAGGAGGGCCTGAGCAATGGCGAGGGGTTTCTTCCACCTGCCCCCACTGATTGAGAAGTTCCTGCTTTCCCCAGAAGGTTTTTCCCATCCTGTGAGTGCAGGTTAAAGATGGGTGTTTGTGAAATGGCAGTTCCTGTGCTCTCAGCCATAGCTCTACCCTGTGGCTGGTTTTACACCCATAACAAAAAGCTTTTTAAATTGACTGTGGCTTATTATTTGCTCGCTAATGCAGTTGTCCTTAAATTTTATGTGTGGCCTTAATCTCCAGGAGGAGATTCACAGACAATTTTCAAGGTTGCTCATGTTTCTGCTCAGTTCACTGCATCCAACTCAGTGAAACACCAATAAACTCCAGAGGAGTTCCACACTGATTATTGAAAGTTCTGCAGAACAGGCTTTCTCTTCTCAAAGTCGCCCATGTTCAGATTTCAAGAAAAATCAGTTTGAGCTGTTGCATATAAGAGAACTCATCTCTGATGTATTTTATCTACCACCTAGTGAATTACAAGGTGTTCATTTTGCCACGTGGGGATGCAGCTGATACTTTCCCCAGCAGCTGCACAGGCTGTAGTACAGGAGTCCTAAAGTCCTGACATTTACAAGCTCAAAAGGATTTACACATTTAACAAAAGTTTTAGCAGTGTAAAAAGTGTTTGGCAACACTGTACAAGTTAACCCGTGCCCTTTAATGTTATTGCCTTCCAGGAGCTGCCAGTGAGAAGTGATTAAACAATAAATCATAACACACCGAGACAACAGCAATCCCCGGAACCATCCGTAAATGACAGACTTCTGGAATGCTCTTTTATTCCCTGGACACAGTTTGTTCCTTAGAATGGTTTATCAACAAGGGCAGTGGAATCAGAGGCTTTCTGTCTTTCCTAGTAAAATATTTTACCTCTGCTGAGGGAGGGTTTGTTCTTGGGAGAAAGGTTGTAATTTGGAAGTTCATATTCCCACATGAACAGAAGAGCTGTAACTTGAATTTCCTTGAGGTTGATTGCACAGTTACAGACACAGTTCTGAATTAAAGAGTGAAGCTCTCCTGAATTCAGGAACATGTTTCTCATTGACAGAAATGAACTTCCCCTCTGAAAATGTTACGGTTTTTATAATTTCTGTGCAATACAAACATGTGCTGATTACCTCTGGAAGAAATCTAAGTTCCTGCTTTTGCGTGATTATGTGGATTTTCAGCCAGAATGATAGGGTTCTGTGAAATTAAAATTTGAAAAATCTTTTAAGCATTAGGGTGTAAGGATTATTTCAGGTTTTCATAGGAAGTTATTTCTTTGCGTTAGGGTTTTTTGAAAAATGAAACAAAAAACCACTAGATGCCCTTAGCCTGGTTTGTTGGATGAAGTGTCCAGAGCACAGAGTGATTGACAGAGTTCCTTGGGAGTCAGTCCTGAAAAGCAAAGGAATCCAGGAAGGCTGGATGTGCTTTAAAAAGGAATTGTTAAATATTCAGGAACAGGCTGTCCCTATGTGTAGAAAGACAAGTTATCAGGGAAAAAGACTGGCCTGGTTAAACAGAGAACTTGGGCTGAAACTTGGGGGGAAAAAAGAGAATCTATTGACTCTGGAATGAGGGTCAGGCAACTTGGGAGGACTATAAGGATGCTGGAAAGTCATGCAGGGAGAATATTAGAAGGGCAAAAACCCAACTAGAACTTGATTTGGTTAGTTAAAAACAACAAAAAAAGTTTCTGTCAATCCCTGGGCAGCCAGAGGAGGGTCAAGGAGAGTCTCCCTCATCTGTAGAAAGCAGAGGGGTTGCAGTGACAGGGGATGAGCAAAAGGCAGAGGTATTTCATGCCTTCCTTGCCTCCGTCTCCAAGATCAGGAGCAGTTGTCCTCAGCACACCCAGCCTCAGAGCCGGAGGTTGGTGACGGGAGCTCAGTGAATTCCAGAATCCAGGAGGAGATGGCTGGTGACCTGCTCTGCCAGTCAGACACAAATCTTGGGCCCTGCCTGTCGACAGCAGCTGGACATGAGCCAACAGTGTGCCCAGGGGGCCAAGAAGGCCCAGAGCATCTTGAGCTGTATCAAGGAATAGTGTGGCCAGCAAGACCAGGGCACTGACTGTTCCCCTGTACTGGGCACTGGTGAAGCCACACCTTGAATGCTGCGGTCAGTTCTGGGCCCCTCACTTTAAAAAAGGACATTGAGGTTCTGGAGTGTGTCCAGCGAAGGGCAACGAGGCTCATGAAGGGTGTAGAAAAGAAGCCTGATGAGTGGCTGAGAGAGCTGTTTATTCTGGGGAAGAGGAGGCTAAGGGAGACCTCATCACTCTACAAACTCCCTGACAGAAGGGTGGAGTGAGGTGGGGCCTGTCTCTTTTGCTGTGCCTGCAGTGAGAGAAGAAGAGGAAATGGTCTCAAACTGAGACAGGGGTGATTCAGATTACATGTTTAAAAACCCATTTTTCTCTCTTTGGGTTGTCTGGCATTGGAAGGGGCTGCCCAGGGAAGTGGTGGAGTCACCACTCCAGGAGGTGTCCAAGAGCTGTCTCCATGTGTTACTGCATGCTCTGGTTGTTTTAGGGGTCCAGTGGCAGCGCTGGGGGGATGGTTGGGCTGGATGATCCAGAAGTTCTCTTCCAACCTCGGTGATTCTATGATTCTGTGGGTGTAATGGCATTTGAAAACTTTTCTAGGATTTCTTTCTGGACAATTCACCGGACTCTGGAGCATCGACTTGTCTCTCTGAGCCTGCACAATGTCTCCTTAGTCCAGTTTCTCACACCCACCTCTCCACCTCGGGACCCCACCTGTGTCAGAGTGCCCTCTGTTACCACTCTGTCCCCCAAGGTCTTTCATGTAAGATTTTCTGGAAGATTTCCCGGATCCTTTTCCTGGAAATGTGAGTAGAAATTGCACATGGCTATCTCTGCAGCACCACCCCTGCATGCTTCTGCTGTTTATAGTGAGGGATGTGGGTGGGTGGCAGGCAAAAGGAACACACAGGAAAATAATTTACTCTTCTTTGAAACACTGAATGTTTAACCTCACAAAAAAGTACCCAAATTCCGCCCGTGGGAGATGTTGTAGTCCCATCTGCCAAAATATATGTTTGTTCTTTATAATTTCTCAAAGGAGAGTTTTGACTGCCAAAAACCCATCTGATCTAAGTTTTCTGATACTGTTTGACATTACTGTAATAAAAATTAACTTTGTCTAATTCCATTGCTTGGGAAGCAAATTGCCAAACGAGCTTCAAATAAGCTAGTATATATTTAGTAAATTATCCTTCAAATAATTAATTTTTATTGGAAATGCCTTATTACTGATGCTGAAGAAGACGTTATTGAACTCTTTCTATTCTCTCAGAATCAATATTTGCTTGTTCATGAAAATGGTACATGTGTATATTCCTTTAGAATTGAAGTCATTAGCCTGGTACTCCAGTGCTTCTGTTACAGCAAATTAAAGAAATTTGCTTTTTAAAGGAAAAAATATAAGCATTATGATATGTATTGATAATGATTAGACTAAAAGATGTTAATCGGAAGTATTTGCTGCACAGTACAGGAGCAATAACCATCAGCATAGTGCACTATTGTTGAAGCAATACTGACACAATGATATTAAAGCCAACAAAACCAATTTTTAAGTAGAGATTGATATCACTCAAGGACTGTGGACAGATCTCTTTGGCTCAGCCTGGAGGAGCGACCCTGAGGGATATCCTCACTGCAGGGAGGAATGTCCACACACAAGAAGGGGTTTCTGAGAAGGAGCTCCCATCGAAGAGTGGATCTGGGTTTCTGCAGTCTGAAGTGCCTGGCCGTCCCTCAGGTGTCCCCAGGCCAGCTGTGTCACCCAGCAGCTCCAGAGACCTTAGCAGTGGGATCACTGGTCTGTTCCTTTATCGGCTCTGCCACATCTCCAGCCCACCCTCAGGGTGCTTAACTTCGGGATCCGTGACTCTGGCTGCTTTCAGCATTATTCCCCCAAACCCAGGATGATGTCCCCGTCTCCATCCACCACTGACAGCTCTGCCAGTGGGGCATTGCTGGAGTTTTCTGCCCCCACTCCAGGCACGGCCTCCTGCTCCAGTTCTGGAGTTTCACAGGAGCGGGGCCAGTGCCTGAAAATGGCCATGGCACATGTGCTGCTTTTAGGCAGATTTCCTGTATTTTATAGGCGGCCAAGCCTTGCTCAGCCCAGGATTGAGCCGTAGGAATGCCTAGGCTGGGCATTGCAAGAATTCTTGGCTGAGCCACCTCCACCAGCTGAGTTGGGGCTGTGGCACCGCTGGATAAGGGCAGCAATTTTGCAGACATGGAGGGAACTTCAGTGGCCCAAACTTGAGAAGCGAAATTGCAGAGTGAGAAGATGTGGACGCCTTGTGCAGGTGGGCATTTGGCATGTCCAGTCTGACTGACCGCATCAACCACGTGACAGCCCAGATCCGCACCTAAGGCAGCTGTGCCTCTCAATTTTTATTTTGTTTTATCAATTTGACCAAAGTTAAAACAGGGCCGTTAGGAAGAAAATGTAGGAGATGCAGAGCTGTTTAAAATGCAGTATATACGTGACAGATTTTTTACTGTATTATCTGCTGTTATTTCCCTGTTCTTGAAAAGAAAGACTTCCTGATAGATGTTTCAATGAGATCTATGGCACTAAAGAGATCACAGATCATTTTTCAAGCAAATACCAGCAAAATATCTAGCAAGTATCAGCAAAGTTTGCATTAGGTTAATAGCATGTTTGAATTTTGTGTATTTTTTCATATTTCATATCAAATTGCAAAATGAGCTCAACATATTACAGCAATATCAGCTGGTTTGCATTAGCCAAACCCAGTGGGGGGGAAAATTAAAATTTAGATTTGTTCATTGTTAAAATCAGCCTTCTCAAAACCACGAAAGAACGTATGAACGACTTCTGGAGGCAGCAAAAATGTAAGGTACTGCTTAAACTTTGTACATTTAGATCAAAATAAAGATTCCCAAGAAATCGTGTAGACAGGAGAAATATAGCTCGTGCTACATTTGAAGGAAAAAATGTATTTTTGTGAGACCAGTTTTTTTTAAAAAAATTACTTTAAAATACTACATCATCTGACAGACCTGTCTTCACTTCAAGCACACAGCAAAAAAATACACCTCAAAATCCCTGGTATTTTCCTATCCAGCCCTGCTCTTCCTGCTGGAATTGATTAGATTTGGGTACTCAGTACCCAGTCCAGCTCTCCACACAGCTGAGGCTGGAAAATTGGACGGAGCAGTCGGATGTCCAGCGTGCTCTCCTGGGGCGGTTGTTGCCAGGGAAACCCTTTCCCTGGTACCCCCCTCTCCATGTGCACACGCAGGAGCATCACTTGGAGAAGGGAGAGAGAGCAGCACAGCTGGGCAGGAAACGGAAGCTGGAGAAGCATTTCAAGTGTTTGGGTCCTTCCAGCTTAAAACTGGAGCTGTGTTCCTCAAAGAGCCCCCCCAGGCCCTGCTGTGCTGCACAGGGAGCTCCTGCCAATTCCCTGGAGGCCTTGGGAGAGCTTCCCGTGCTGTTCTCCTGGGTGGGGAGAGTTGTCAGCTCAGCCACGGCTCCTCAGTCACTCTGCTGATGTAAGTTATAGGGGTGAGGTGCAGCCTCCAAGGAGAAACGGAAATCGGGAGCTGCAGCTGTGTCAGAACTCTCCAAACGCCTCCTTGGAGGTGCCCACCTGGAGGACTGTGCCTGCTGTGGGCCTAAGCACATGGAAGAAGTTGAGCTGTTGGAGTGAATCCAGAGGAGGCCATGGAGCTGCTCCAGGGCTGGAGCCCCTCTGGAGCCAGGCTGGGAGAGCTGGGGGTGCTCACCTGGAGAGCAGAAGGATCCAGGGAGAGCTCAGAGCCCCTGGCAGGGCCTGAAGGGGCTCCAGGAGAGCTGGAGAGGGACTGGGGACAAGGGATGGAGGGACAGGACACAGGGAATGGCTTCCCATGACAGAGGGCAGGGCTGGATGGGATCTTGGGAAGGAATTGTTCCCTGGGAGGGTGGGCAGGGGCTGGGATGGAATTCCCAGAGCAGCTGGGGCTGCCCCTGGATCCCTGGAAGTGCCCAAGGCCAGGTTGGACACTGGGGCTTGGAGCAGCCTGGGACAGTGGGAGGTGTCCCTGCCATGGCAGGGGCTGGAACAGGATAAGCTTTAACATCCTGTCCCACCCAAACCCTTCTGGGAATCTCCCTTTTTTTAAGAGGGAAATAACTCTGCACTGAACACAAGCAGCATTCCCAGTCACAGGTGTCCCTTAGAGTGTGTCCCACTGGACAGCCTGACCTGCTGGTCCATCAGCTGCTGGGAAGGGGCTGTTTTTCCCTCTCAAAGAGTGTGCAGTTAAAACCAGCGGATTGCCAGGAGTGTGCTGGAAAGCTCTCAGACAGAAATGAGCCCCAGGACCACCAGGCACTGAAGGTTCTGCCTTGGAGGGACACCCTGGGGCTTCAGAGGATCACCAGGCGCTCTTCTTGGGAGGTGAAACATCATGGGGGAAATGAGTCTGAAAGGAACATTCTACTCCAAGCATTATTTAAAATCCAGGGGATTCGGAAGCTGAGCTCTGTTACTTGGTTAAATACCTCTGTCTAATTGCTCATTAGGAACAGTGATTAATTTCTTAAGCACTGGAGGCTTCATGAGCATATTTCCCCTTCTCTGAAGGCAGCTGCCCTTCAGCTGATTTGAGGCCAAGGTAGAGGCTCTTAGTGCTCCAGCATCAAAAACGTTGATAGTATTTCATATTTTGTATTATGTTGACTCATGTGAGTCATATCTTACCTTTTTTATTGTATGGAACACTAAATGCCTGGTTTTTTGCCATTTTTCTAGAAAACAGGATGGAAAGAGTAAGAGAGCTCTTTTGCCAGACCCAAAGCATTGCTTCAGCCCAGATTATCTCACCAAACGCTTTTCAGTGGAAGCAAAGTCTCCCTGTGCCCACCTGTGAAGCCTTATTGCTCTCGAAATCCTCACCAAAGGAAGGGGAGGAGCTCATTAGGCACTTCATGCCAACATCCTTTGGGAGAGGGACGATGCAGAATTCCAACAAAACCTGGGGTAGCAGCTTGGAGGCCGTTCCTGCCTTGTTTTCCACACGTTGCTTCACATGCTCCCCGTGTGTCACTTTTGCATAATCCTATAAAAGATGAGAAAAGGATATATTTGGGGTTTCTGCATTGCTGTTGCCCACGCTAAGTAATTGAGGAATATTAACTTCCTGATTCTGGTCCAATTGGGCTTTTGATAGTCACGCTGCACACCTCAAACTCCCTTGGCAATTCCAAATGATCCTTCTGTCTCTCACTCCTCCTGCAAAGTGCTGTTGTGTGGAGTAAACTTGCGTTGTCTCTCTCCCCTGAGGAGCTGGAAGTGATTCCTCTAAGGCAAGAACTTAGCAAATCCATTTGGAA
>VZTX01002548.1:53296-67577 GCA_013400915.1 Pardalotus punctatus | reverse complement strand
GATACCACATCAATGGGAGATTATTCATTCAGTGTGAATTTAGTTACACATTTGCAAGGCAGTATAGATTTCCCTCCTGAAAATAACTCATCAAATTTTCTAGGCAGGGAGGAGGGAACCCACCTAAACTGGTGCCATTTTCTTTTTTTTCATGTATTCATAGAAATAGGGATTACAGGATGGATTATCATAATTTTCTCACAGCATGCCATTTCTTGAGTGATGCTAATACCTTGATGATTGATAGTCAATGTAGAAAGAAGAACATTAATAGTAAATACAGGAGTTTTATTTCCCTGTCTATACATTTTTATTGTATTTTGCCAGAAACACACGTTCCTATAGCCTTGCAGCTTTTAAATGGTATCACACTATACTGCGTGACTTGGATCATTTTTTTTCTGAAAAAATGAGCTAAGCAATTTATAAACATAAATATACCTATATTTATGGCCTAATAAAATTTGATAAATTTGGCTCAGGTTAGAATACACCATTTTATGAGTAATCATATAGGTAGGTGCATACATTGTATTTTGAAATGGCAATAATTTACTGCAATACCCATTGGCATAGACAGTTTTAAAATGTGCTAAGTTACTGCCTTGGACCTTCAGTCTTAAAAACCCCAGCATCCTCTGTGAATAAAAGACGGCTCTTATTAATTCTGGGGTTTCATGTTCACAGGCTTAGTCCTTTCTTTTTGTTATTCCCTTTTTTTCTCTGACGGACTTCACTTCTTCAGTTCATTTTCTGCTGCCTGTGGGTCTTCCCTATGAGTGTCCCTATGTGTTAAAAATAAGCCAACAGTGGCAGGTTTTCATTTAAAACTGAAATTGCTCTCATTTAAAACTGAAATTGCTTCTCTGGCATAAAAGTCCCCAGCACAGGAAGGACATGGATGGACCTGTTGGAGCAAGTCCAGATGACCACAGGGATGGAGCAGCTCTGCTGGGAGGAAATGCTGGGAAAATTGGGATTGTTCAGCCTGGAGAGGAGAAGCTTTGGAGTGACCTCACTGTGGCCTTGCCGTGCCTGAAGGGATTGGGAAAGGCATTGGGGTTTTCCACCTCTCCCAGGGAACAGGGACAGGACAAGGGGAAACAGCCTCAGGCTGGGCCAGGGGAGGCTCAGGGTGGACAGCAGCAGGAATTTCTCCATGGAAAGGGTGCTCAGGCCTTGGCAGGGGCTGCCCAGGGAGCTCTGGAGTGCCCATCCCTGGAGGTGTCCAAGGAAGGGCTGGAGGTGGCACTGAGTGCTCTGGGCTGGGGACAAGGTGGGCATCGGGCACGGCTGGGACTCCATGGGCTGGGAGGGATTTTCCAGCCTCAGGAAAAGTCTCCTGTGAAAGGAGCCTATGAGAGACGGAGAGGGACCTTGGACAGGTCAAGGGGTGTGGATTCAAACTGAAAGAGAGTAGGTTTAGATGGGATATTCAGAATAATTTATTCCCTGGGAAGGTGGGCAGGCCCTGGCCCAGGGTGCCCAGAGCAGCTGTGGCTGCCCCTGGATCCCTGGCAGTGCCCAAGGCCAGGTTGGACATTGGGGCTTGGAGCAGCCTGGGACAGTGGGAGGTGTCCCTGCCGTGGCAGGGCTGGAACAGGATGACCCAAACCATTCTGTGATTCTGTGACTGTTCATCAGCCAGCAGGAAATGAGATCTGCAAGAGCTGGTCTAAGACTTTCACACCTTGGTGTAGCCCATTCGGTTCCTCACCTGAACAATGCAGAGCCATTAACTTGATTTTTTAAGTAGGCATTTGGTATTTCAGTGCTTTCCCAGTACGAGATGGAAGTTACACTCCAGGACTGGGGATGGTGCTTGTGTTATTTAAGAAAGCTGTTGTCTGTAGTTGTCTCACCAGGTATCCGGCTGCAGAGCAGAGATATGACTGCACAGCTCAGCATGGATCCCAATTCTCTTCTAAATTAAACTATTGGAGTTTAGTATTTCTAGGCCATAGAGTTTCCCACAGTACCTTTCCCTGCCTAGGTAAGTACAGCTGGCAGCCCTTCTGAATGTCCAAAAAGATGTTCTGAATTCACTTCTTTAATGTCGTTGCTCAATATTGGGTTGATTATTGTGCTGGCTAATTAGAAAATACAGGCTTCGTTCAGAACATGTTAAAGCTTCATTTATTTAGGGGAAAAGGAAAATTTCCCTGCTTTCCCCTTAACGGAAGTTTCCACGATAAAGGTGTACTGCCAAACACAAAAATTGCTGGAAGACTTCAAAACCAGAAGAAAAAGGAGACCACAGGATGCCACTGGATTAATGAAAATGGAGGAGCTGTAGGAATCCTGTCTGTAATAAGCCAATGCAGTGTAAAATGAAGTCGGAGCTGTCATGTGCTGATGTTTTGATGATGACAGCATTCTCCAAAATCAGGATATTTTGCCTCTTAGGGCAGCTATGGGACTGTCAGAATTCAGGGCTCATTTTTCTTTTTTAACAGGATTTTTTGTTTCTGTCTGCATAGCCCTAAAACCAGGGACTGTTCCTTCATCCTTTGCAGTGAGTATAATCTGCAGCTGAGGGGTCAGAAGGAGCCCAGGGCATGAAGACACACATGGAAGAATTTGGTCACCGAAATGCTCAGCATGAGCAGGAAAATCCCTTCCTCAGGGGTTCCTCGTGTGCCTGGGTCAGCCCTGGCCATGCCCTGAGCTTTGCTGACCCCCAGCAGCCAAGCCAAGGATGCCAGTGTCATTTTTGGACGGGCTGCTGTGGAGCGCGGGAGGTGTGCGGGTTAATTCCAGCTTCTCACAGCCCGATGGCAGCCCCAGAAAGGCAGAGGAGTGTTTGGGATTCTGAGGGCTAAAATTAACCTCTCCCCCTGCAGAACAAGGGCACAGCTTGCTCCCCTACCAGTCAGAAAAGTGAGCACAATTTAGAGAACAGCTGCAAGGAAGAGAACAAACAGCTCTGGTGGAAGAGATTTCTGTTCAGGCAACATAAAAAGAGAAATTGCCATTATATGGCTGAATTTCTTACAGATTGGGTTCAGCAGGTAAATTCTTTTGCTAATTTGAAACCCTGCTTTACCCACTGGGGTTCAAAGATAATTAATGGTGTTTGCTCCAGATACCCATTCAGTCAAAGGAGTTGCAGTCGGTGTATTTGCATCTCATCACTCAGTTGCCATTCTTCATTAGGTGAGCAAAATTTTATTTTGCCCTACACAGAGAGGCCTCAGTACAAAAATATCCTTGAGGTGTGTTAGCTTTCAGTCTGAGAAGAATGTAAATGGGTATTAGAAGCTTTATTTGGACAAATGGGGAGAGTTAATCAGAGCAGTGGAAGGTGGCCTGGAGTCCTGGGCAGTACTGATTCCTGTGCAGTATTTATTTTAAGAACGTATTTCCAAAGCCCTCATACTCAAACAATTGCTGATTGTCCCTGTACCAGGCAGCAGCTCAGAAATTGTTTGATCTATTGATACTTGATCAACATCAACTTCTTCGAGGATGAGAGAGATTTTAGTGTTCATGGGGCCAAACTGGCATGGACATCTTTAAAATGGGATAGAAAGGACCTGGCAATTGGAACTTATATCCTGCCCGAGTCTCTTTCTTTTCTGTCTCCGTGGACTTTGGAGCGCTGCTGATTATTTTACTCCTTTTTATAGATTATTTTTTATTCAGACTTTTCTATACATGTTTTTAGTGGATAGTATGTGATTCTATTGATTTGCCAAGCTCAATAAACTAGATTTTGATAAATATATATACACTATACTTTGTAAAGCATAATACTACCTTCATTGTCTGTGGGGGATTATTAATAATTATTTAATGCTTACCCATAGCTATGGGAAAATGACACATCATAAGCTTCCTGACAATATTTATGTTCGTAATTGCACTGAAATTTATGAATGTTTTGCTAAAAGTTGACAGGGTTTGCTCCTCCTAATAAAACATCCCATTTCTAAACAGAAAATAACTCCAGTTTACCGCAGAGACTGAAACATCCTGAGTCCTACAAAGTATTTGAAGTTCTAGAGACAGAGCTGCCAAGCTGGGATGCGAATAGGAAATAAACCAACGTTAAATTACTGTAACTCGAGTTAAATGCTCCAAGCAGAGAAGCTGTAGCTGTGATCTGTGTGGCCCCAGCAGGTACTGGAATGTTGTGCAGGTATTTCCAGCGTGAGAGTGCAACTGCAGTTCCTAGTGATTCAAATAACTGAAATAATAAACCCAAACATGGCTGATGACTGTAAGCAATAAACACAATTTCAGGCATCCCAGGCTGAAAAGAATCTGTTCTGAGCTGAAACATCCAACTCTTGAGAAACAAAACAAAATTTTAGCTGTCCAACGAGATTTATTGGCTACAACACCAGCCTTTAATGACCCTTAACAAAACAGCCAATTAACAAAGAGCTTACCAGTGCAGTAGAGTACTTTTGATGATAACACATTTTTCTATATTTTGAATCCCTATTGTGTTTTGGGTTTTTTTAATTGACTTTTCAGTTTTATTTTCTGATTTTGAGTAGTTCTTCCCAATTACCCAACTTCTAGGCCTCATCACACACCCTGCTCACTTTTGGGAGAGTGCTGCCCTCATCATTGAGCATTGCAGTGAGGGCTGTGTCATTGGCGCAGTGTAAATGTTCCGCTTCATTCCAAAAATAAATGGAGTACCGTGCTTTACCCAGGAAGCATTATAACACGGAGGGAAAGTGAATATACCTGCTTTTATGTCATAGTTAACATACTTCTCCTTTTGGGCTTAAATTATCAGAAGTTTGGGAATGGTGATTACATCAAACTAACGATTGCCCAGCCCATCGTGCCTCAGGCAGTTTGCTGGCTCAGATGCCTTCAGGAGGTGCAGAAAGCCCTGCTCTGGGTAATTTGTCCATTCTCCACCTGCTGCTTGGTGGTCCTTGGGTTATTTCATCCTGGAGCTCACAGAAGTGTGCTCTCATATTTGCAGTTTTATTATGATCTGATTGGGACTTCATTCCTGGGGAAACATAACCTGAGTGAAAGAACTGGCCAGCTGCTTTCAGGAATGCCTTTCAGCTGGGAGATCTTCAGGCTAATTTTGTTGGATAAAATGTTCTTCTCTTGCACTGCTTTCACACAAATTGCTTCCAGCCATCCCTTGCTCTCCTGCCACGAGAATGGTATCTTGTAATGCCTCATTCTGGTTTCGTATCATTTACTAGCTGATGTATCTCTGTTTTCCCTGTATTTCTCTCCTCTTTCAGCTAAATATTTCTAACCTGCCATTCTTCATTCATTATGTCTGTGATAAGTTTCACTGCTGTATCGCTGGTCTTTCTTTAATAGGGAGTGACCAGAAATTATGACAATAATTACACCACCGTGCTGAGTTTAATCAGTCATGAAATGTCTTAGTAAGGCTAAAATATGAGGTGTTCAACCCGGTTTCATTGCAAACACAGAAAAAAAGAGTTCCCCACTCCAGCAGCACTTGCATGTATAGATGTAGATGATGCATATAAAGAGATTAAGATATAAAGAGAGGACAATTTGCACTGCATTTTTAGGCTCCTGAGCCCTGTAAGGCACAGAAGGCTCCGTGGTCTGTGTAAATATTTTCCTCTCTGCGCTAAATAGAGGCTGATTTTCCAGCTAATTTGTCTGTAAAAGAAATGCATGGGAACAGCTGTTCCCTAACAATATCTGCCAGTCCAAACTTACCTGAGACAGGGTGAGCTGATGATTCAAACTGAGCTTGTCCAAACAGCCCACTGCACTGGCAAGACACTAACACTTGAGTTAGTCAAGATTTGCTCAATTCTTTTGGTCAATCCAGCTTTGTAACCCATCAATACCTCATAGAAGTCTTCAAAGGTCAATCTCATAACATTGAAAATCCATCTCCTTCTGCTGCAAATACCCAGGTGACACAAATACACCTGCCAGCTCTGTAGGCCTTAGGGACAATGACAATGAGTTAGTTTAAGAAGTTTCATGACTAAAGGTCCTTCAGGGACGTAGTCAGCTGTCAATGGTGGTGATAAAAGGCTCTTCAGGCAGCAAAAAGTAGTTTCAAAAATTAATTCATTGTTTAAATTGTTGTATCCACCTAAAATCCCATCTGTGTTTCTCCCGATTAAGAAAAATAAATGGCCTGTTTAGATTTTGGGTTTGGGCTCTTATCTCTGTGGTGCCCACATAAATCAAGGGTAACTTCAGTGAGACTATTACTTGTTTAATACTGATGCAAACACAGATTAGCACCAAACTGGCCATCAGTCTCTAATGGGAAAATACCATGGGTTATGTTTCCAGCGTCTGTGTCAAAGATGCTCATCATTTAATAACTGAGATGTGATTTTGGAAGACACTCAGGGAGGGCTGTTCAGGAGTGGCTGGACAGGACCGGAGTAGATGGCGTGTTTGGGAGGGATGTGCTGAGTACCAAAGGATGCTCTGCTCCCTCGGGCTGCAGGAAGAAGTCCCCAGAGGAGCAACACTCACTGTTTGGAGCATTACACACTGCACTCTGCTCAGAGTAAAGGTTATTAACTGCATGGGGCTGGCAGGAATCCATTTACAATAATTGTGCTCTGGTTTCTCAGTTGCTTATGCCAGTGGCTAAGGCAGTGTCCCCGTCCCTTCCCCACCTGGAAGCTGCTGTGTGACATTTACTGCTGCTGGCAAAGTGGCTTTGATGAGGTCTTTACTGGGGTATCCTTGGAACCATTTCAACTTTAATGGGATGCCCATTCGTCCATCTAAAAGACTTGTCCTCTATCTGTTAGGCCTTTTATAACTCTGCAACCTGTGTTTCACATCTGGGAGAGTCACTTCCCTGGCTTTCACCCCTCTGCTAAGACCAGAACAACCCAGCAGAGCTCAAACTGGACTTTGCTCCCAGCTGTGCTCTCTCCCTTGTTGGGGCTGAGGGCTCTGTGCTGGCTGTGTGCTCCATGACACAGACCTCAGGCACATTGGGATTTCTTCTCCCAGCTCAGTGATTCCACAGGTTCAATCCTTTGTGGGCACACAGAGGATGTGATATTGCTTCAGGTTTCCCCAGCACCAGGCCCCATGCCCTGTGCTGAAGTGTCCCTAGGGAATTAGGGAACTCAGCAGGATTTTATGAGCTATTCCTTACCTTGGGACTGAACACAGATGGCTTCATGCAGAACTGGACAAGAGTGGGTCAACCCTTTTGTGTCCTCCTTCAACACAGAAATACAAAAACTGTAAAACAACGTAATTTCCTTTGTAGCTTCATATTGACACATCAAAATAGCAAGAAATTGAGAACAGGGTGCCCAGAGCAGCTGGGGCTGCCCCTGGATCCCTGGCAGTGCCCAAGGCCAGGCTGGACATTGGGGCTTGGAGCAGCCTGGGACAGTGGGAGGTGTCCCTGCCATGACAGGGGGTTGAAACCTTTCCAGTCCAAACCTTCGTATGATTCTATGATTATAAGGAGCTAAACTGTCTCTTTCCTGTTTGTATAGGCTAGGACTCTTCTGATTTCTAGAAGCAACGGTATTTTGCTTACACTGAAGTAAATTCTCACTGGGCGAGTGAAAATACACATTTTAATTTTGCATTAATTACTGTTCGCGTGTCACAAGTCAGAGAACTTGTGCTGCATTGAAAGGTGGGGGAGACATGAATGTGGGTCCCTTCCCCAACCTCAACCTACCCCCTTCGGATTTGCTAACAGAGAAATCCAAAGAAATATGAAATCACAGATTCACAGAATTATTTTGGTTAAAATGGACATTAAAGATCATCTAATTCCAACCCCCTGCCATGGGCAGGGAGATTGTTACCTCAGTAGGGGAACATGAGAGTTTCTAGGCATTATTCTAAGACGCTGAATACAAATTTAAAAATATTAAGTAAACAAGGGTTGATTTTTTTTCCAAGTTCTTATAATTTATTTGCAAGCAGGTGATTTAGAAAGCTATTCGAAGGTGTTTATAAACCACAGATACAGAAGAGTCCCCAGCTGAGTGAAATGATGCAAGGACAGAACTTTTATTGACTTTGGGGAATACAGAGGCATTTGAGTTGTTGTTGTTATTGTACTCACACTGCATTTGTGATTTAACTTTGTAATATGGTTACTGGTGAGGTGGAATCACTCTCGATGGATGTGCTCACAACTAAGTTGTAAAAAAAGCCGCTGAGGGTGTTCTGGGAGCCGCTAATTATCCTTACCTGTTATTAGTTCTAGCACCAGTCAGAGATATTCAGTTTTTGACTTCAGGATTTCCTGTGCCTACGAGCAGAACCCTTATTAGTGTCAACTCTCCACAAAGTCCACCTGATTCTGACAGCTGTCCCCAGGCAGAAGTACTCACAGGAGTAATGGCCAGAGATGTAAATCAGCCCTTTTCCTGGGAGAGGGATCAGAAGCTGTGAGTGAAGTGCATCCCATGTGAGATGAGCTTTCCAAACCCTCCATCTGTGCAGTATCCCAGTTTGGAAAAGTTGAACTGTGTGCTGTGCTTGTTAAGAGTCATAAATCTGTTCTTCCTGGTACAAAAGGCTTTATGTTTGCTATTATCCAGTCTCGTTTTCTGGTTCAAGCCATGATGCTTTCTGAGCAGAGTGTGTTTATTTCAGGTTATTAGGATTTACCCTGGTAAGAGACTCATGCCATGTTTTATACAGGCTGGAGCACCTACGTTGTTTTCCGTGAGTCTTTGGAACTTGGCAGAACCAGAGAAGAGCATTTCTTACTCCATGAAATTCTGTTCAGTTTTGGGCTGAGATGTCAACTTGCTAATTTCCCTTTTTAGGACTCAATTTCTCAGCGAAATGCTGGCACACTGTCAAAACATGAATGGTGTAGCCTGGCACACTGTGGATCATGGCAGGTGGCACTGGCAGGGACAGGGGCTCCTCAGGGAACACGGAGCAAGGATCTGGGCTACACCAGACTTGGAACGCAATATTGCCTCACTTATTCCAGTGGGTGAACACACAGATAACCTCAACCCTCCACTTCCCAGCCAAGAGAAAGGTCTCCTCTTTTTGGCAGGTGATGGAGTTGCTCTCGTGTGAGGTCCCAGGGGCTGGGAGCTGTGAGGGTTCTCTTTCCCCTTGTTCTAACATGAAGAAAGGACTGAAAAAAAGCAGCCCTCTCCTCTTTACAGTGGTTTTCTTGTGTTTAGAGTGGCTTTAGTTGCAGTGTCAGGCACTCAAATGTTATGAAAAGTCAGCCACGATGTCACCTTTTAATTCAGCATCCCTGGGCACTGGGGAGGGACCTCAAACCCTGCATCAGTTCAAGCCCCTCATGGCCAGAGAGCCCTGGAGGGGCTGGAGCATGTCCAGGGAAAGGAATGGAGCTGGGAGAAGGGGCTGGAGCCCCAGGAGCGGCTGAGGGAGCTGGGAAAGGGCTCAGCCTGGAGCAAAGGGGGCTCAGGGGGGACCTTGTGGCTCTGCACAGCTCCTGACAGGAGGGGACAGCCGGGGGGGGCGGGCTCTGCTCCCAGGGAACAGGGACAGGAGGAGAGGGAACGGCCTCAGGCTGGGCCAGGGGAGGCTCAGGGTGGGCAGCAGCAGGAATTTCTGCATGGAAAGGGGGCTCAGGCCTTGGCAGGGGCTGCCCAGGGCAGTGCTGGAGTCACCACTCCTGGAGTGTTCAAAAAACGTGTCGAAGGGGCACTGGGGACATGGGTTGGTGGGCTCGGTGACCTTGGAGGGCTTTTCCAACCTCAGTGGTTCTGAGACTGGGGTATCACCTTTAACATCAGCACTGAACTCCGCCAGCTCTCCCACATTCCCGGGGTAAGTGCACCCGGGTGCCCTGCCAGGAAGATTCCCAACTCACGTGTGGAATTCCCAAGGTGCCTGGAGAAGAGAGCAACGGGCACTGCTGAAAGAGAAAGGCTGACCTGTGCTGGGGGCAGGAGAATGAGAAGAATTCTCCTCTATCCCAGTTTCTGCTGCAGGCTCTGTGCACGGTGCTGAGCAAGCGGCTCCAGCCAGAACAGCTTTTGTGGCCACTCTCTGTTTGTCTCATCCCCCACACCCTCACGCCTAATGGGGAGAAGCGCTGAGCACTCAGAGCAGCAAATGAAATCGATGGGTGGCGTGGTCACTCAGCATTCCCCAAATTAAGGAGGAGTGGGATGGATGCCTGGGCATGGGGACGACAGCAGGTTCTGGGTACCAGCCCAGCAGCGTGGCGTCTTGGGGTTGTTTTGTCTTCGTGTCTCTGTTGTGGACACGACTTGCAGTAAATGTAAATTAATTCATGTGTGTGAGGTGCTCCTGGCTAAAATTTCCCCCAATAACACGAGGAATTAATACCTTTTCCATGTGCAGCAGGTTGTGAGTGGTATTGAGGTACAGATCTATACTGCACACGGGGTACACGTCACACATGTATAGGGACAGATGGCCTGAGATGGACCAGCACATAAAGGAGCTAACACTGCCTCCACTGAAATCAATAAAATTTCCATCCATTTCAATACTTACTCAGGATGATGGATTAGGAGAACTTAATTTGGGGCTTTGGGGAATGATATTCACAACTTTAATTGTATTCATATAAAATGCACATTGATCCTTGAACAAATTCTCAGTACAGCTGGCCATTGAAAAAAAAAAATCAGAACTTTGCAAATGCCTCTGCACATTCTTCCTGTGATTAACTGTTCTTTAAAAGAGAAGAGAAGGAAGGGATGTAATAGAAGGTATTGCCCTGTTTGCAATTATTCTGAGTAGTAAAACAGATTAAGTAGAGGCTTAAGGCATGAGCTTAGTGAATGTAGCCATACCTAAACAAACAGTGGCAAATCTGCTCTTTCACTCTGAATTTTAAGATTAAATAAATGGTAGTCATTTAAATTATATGTAAGCATATGCAAATATTTGATTAATGGAGTCTTGACACTTTCACTTGTAATTCCTACTCTCTTATTAAAATCATCCACCAAATTTTGAAGGAGAAATTAAATCTTTTCCTAATTAAAAGCATTACTTTTCAAATATGATTGTGCACTGTGACAAACGCTACTGAATTCTGCATGAGCACAGAAGCTCCTGAGCTCTCAGATCTGTCGGTCTCCCGTACAAAGATTCTCTGCTAAGATCTCTGTGACTCATCTAACGGTGGTGGGGAGAAATACCTGGCCAGCGCAACACCTGGGATGTCGAGCAGCTTTGCCCTCATGCTTAACCTCCCTCTGCTTCCTTTCCTTCCTCCAGAGTCAATTTGAACAATTGGGACATTTAAGAAGCTCTGGGGAAGGGAAGTAAGAGAAGAGAGGTTTCCATTCACCTGTGTGCTTACAAATGACGCTGAGGCATGATCTGTGAGCTGGTTTGCAGAGTGCACTTTGCCATTCAAATATTTACAGCATTCCTGAAAAGCACCAGGGTACCACAGGGGTTAAAATTCCCGCTCTTACCACTTTTGTATGGGAGAGGAACACAAGGAGGCTCCATCTAAATCAATATGGCTTTTGCTTTTGCCTTCAGAGAAGGTGAGGGAAGAAATTTTGCACTCAGGTTCAGCCAGGGGATTTAATCTGGATTTACACAGGTGAAATTGAGAAGAAGGGGTCACGGGGTGGCCGAGTAAGTGTAACAACAACTGGCAGCTGGAGGGGATGGTCCTGCACCCCCTGCAAGCTCTGCTCATCCCAGACCTGCTCAGCAGTGGCTTTGCTGCTTATCTGACTCCTCAGTGATCCCCCTTGGCTTGTTAAAGATGAAGGAAAAGCTGCTTTTTGCTGCCGGGTGAGTTTTCTGCTGATTTAATGAGTTGAACTGGGTCAAGTGAAGTTGCTGCAAGGATAAGAGCAGAAACACGTGGCCTGGGGAACTTTTCTTTTGGTGGCAGGGCAGCCAACTGGGCAGAAGTCATTTTCTGAGCCCTACTCATGTCTTCATGTGAGCAGCCGTGGTGGCAACGGCAGCAGCAGTGGGGTTGTTGGGATCTCCAGCCAACCTCAGTTTTCTTGGGGTTTTATTGTTAAATAATTGTTATTTGCATCCAGTTCTGAGTGGAGGAGTCTGGCCTGGGCCACTGCATTGATCCGGGCTTAAGCTCATAAGCTTTGGGGGCAGAGGCAGGGGACGTTTCAGTGGATGCTGCGGTGTTGTTCATAAATATTGAAGTAAAAAATGAATATTGGCTGAGTCCCTGATCCCGCAGGCTGCTGACCCTGCATGTTTGAGATTTTTCTTCAGATAGCTCACCAAAAATCTCCCATGAAGCCTGCAAAGCTCCCATATTCAGGAAGCGCTTATATTTAAAGCAAAATAACAAGGAAGCTCGTGGGCCTCTATTGAAGTGCGCGAGGATCCTCACAAGTATCTCTTGTTGGTGAAGACAAATGTGCAAGGACAACTGCTGGAAGCCTAAACACCACTTCTGCTAATGAGCTGACTCTGTGCCAGCACCAGGACACACGATCTTCCCCTTTCAGCCGCTGTAATTAATACTCATTTGTACTTCACTGAAATCACCCCTGTTCCCACCCCACGCCAGCATCTCCCGAGCTAATCCCGCTCTCGGAGGCCACACGGAGTCCGGCGCGCCGCAGTTCTTCTCTGTTCCAGTGAAGTTTGCGGGTTTTTTCCTCCTTAGCGAGGCAAAGCCCCGCAGGTGCGCGGAGTCCGCGGGGATCGCAGAGGTGAGGAGGGGGCGGCGATGATGGACGGGCCGGGGGTGCCGGGCCGGGCAGGGGTGAGGCCAGGCAGGCAGGAGGGAAGGAAGGCAGGCAGGAGGGAAGGAAGGCAGGCAGGCAGGCAGGAAGGAGGGCGAGCGGCCGGTGCCTGCGGCTGCAGTTCGCCGTCCCTCCGAGCCGCGGAGGGGGCACACTCCGCCCGCGTTTGGCGAGCGCGGCTCCCGAGCGGGGCGAGGCGGAGGCGGCCGGGAGGAGGAGGAGGAGGAGAAGGAGAAGGAGGAGGAGGAGGTGAGGGCGCGGGGGTGTACGATGGGACGGGATGGGATGGGGGGAGATGGGATGGGGCACCCACACCTGAACAACGCGGCCGCCCGAGCTGCGGGAGCCGCGACCCCGCGCAGTGAGCGGGTGCGGGAGGGAGCGAAGCCACTCGCCCGAAGCCACTCGCCCCGGTGGCTCCTGGCCGCAGTTTGGGGCCACGAGCGCGGCCACGGGAGGGTCTCCGAGCGGTGGGTGCTGCTACGTGGCGCCGTCCAGGGGAGAAGAGCTCGAGTGCGAGCTACCTGGCAGCATCCCGCTTCCCTATCGGATCGAACTCTGTGCTCCTTGTCTAATATCCAGGGTGTCAGAGCTCCTCGGGACTCTGGAGACGCAGTGCGAGCGCTTCTGAAGGCTGGGATTGGTTGTTAAGATTCCAAAGGAATTAGCAGACTCCTCTGAAAATATTTGGGGAAGAGCAGATTTTACTCAGCTTCTGTGCGGAAAATTTGTGGCTCCTAAGTCTGCGTTGCCGTTTGGATCTGAGAGGATATTGAGGCACTCGAGATTTACGTGGTCATCTTCACGTGACAGGTCGGCAGTGAGTATTTTCTTTTTTTAAAGGTTTTACAGACAAGTGCTGTGATTTTGCTGATGGAGTTTCTCGCAGAAGTGTGAGGGAGGAGCACAGGTAAACCCGATAAAGGGGTTTGCAGGCACGAGGGCAGGGGAGTTTGGTGTAACTAAACGGGCAAACTCGCGTTTTGTGTTTTCACTTGGCTAAGGAAAAGCTCTCTTCCTGCAATGAGAGGTCCTGTCCTGCCCCAGCTCGGAGATGGGTGGAGTGGGTAGGGCGAAAAAGTGAACGGTTGTGCTTGAAACCAGCAGCACTTGAGCTGCCGCTCACTCGTCAGGGGTCTTTCCCTTGCATCAGCCATAAACGGCTGAATAAACGCGGAGTTTGCTCGCTAAGAAATACGGGTCCGTGCTGTTTTAGGGTAACACCCGGGGGTTTGTCCCTGAGGGGCTTCTCGTGCCGCAGCAGCGGGTGAGATTGGCCCGGGGTGGTGAGGGATGCTCTCGGGGAGCAGCGGGAGCCGGCGGCGGGGCTGACCCGCGGCGCACACCGGGCAGCCAACAGGTCCCCGCGGTGTTGCTTCGCCGCCCGAAACTTCGCACGCCCGGGTCAGACGCGTGGCAGCCGAGCCATTGAGCTTCCGAGAAAACGGGCCTACAGGTGGCATTTGGGGATAAGGCATCGGCAGCGAGCGGTGGGTGCGCGCCGCTCCGGAGTTGGGCTCGGGAAGTGCCGAGGTTGGCTTTGCCGGAGGTTCCTTGCCCGGCGCCGCGGAGCATCTCCCGCTCGGGCAGGGCTGGGGGCGCGGGGCGGCAGCGCAGCGCAGCCGCGGCGGGGGGGAGGG
>VZTX01002548.1:34338-53067 GCA_013400915.1 Pardalotus punctatus | reverse complement strand
GGCGGCGGCCCCCGGCCCGGCCCGGCCCGTCCCGCCGCCCGCCGCGGCCGAAAGTTTCCCGGAGGAAGGGGGTAAGTCTGGGGCGAGAGAGGGATGCGGAGGGGGGGGGATGCTGGAGCTGCGCTGCCGCGGCTGCCCGGGTTGCTTCAGTCCGGAGGCTCCTACCCTGCTGGGGCAAGGGCAGGGCTCCGCGGTCGGAGCCGGGAGAGCCTCCTCCAGCGAGGACGAACACCCGTCTCCTCCTCCCCTTCCCCATCGGTCCCCGTCGCCAAGCAAAGGAGAGACGGTGACCTCAACTATTGTGGTGTGGCTTTGAGATACAGGGTTAATTTGCGAGGGCCAGTAGTGGCAGAAACGCAGCGTTCTGACTTTAATATCTGCATATGGTAATGGCTTAAATAAAGGAACCCGTTAGTATTCCGCCCCTGTAATACTTGGCGCGGGAGAGGCTGCTGCTCCATCTCGTTTCCGAGCTCGTTTCGGGGAAGCGGAGTGATGCTGGGGAGTGATGCTGGGTGCCTTCCGTGCTGCCTTTTCCCGAGTGCCTCAGCCCTTCAGGCATCGGGGAGTCCTGCGGAGGGGAGCCGGGAAGCTCCTTGCCTTGCAGCCGCAAAGCTGCGGGGAGACACCTTGTCGCGCTCGGAGAGCCCCGGGAGCGCTTTGGGAGGGGGATTACAGCAGCAATCAGCAGGGTAACCCCAGTGCCCGGCTCCCGGCAGGTGATGTGACTGCTGCCTGCCTTTTCCACACCCCGGCGATTTTAGCTGTCGCTGTGGCTGCTGCGAGCCCTGTGCTTGAAATGTTGTGCGAACTTGAGGGATGTACGGCGAGGTCAGCGGTGGGGGCTGGAGCCTGAGCACCGAAATTACCTTGGGAAGAGCAAGACAGACGTGTGGGTGGTGTCATCTGGGGGCACACGTCGGCGGAGGCAGGTGCCGGCTTTCCAGCCCCTCTGCGTGTTTCGGCAGTGGCCATTAATGATGACTGGATGTTAATTCAGGGGGAGGGGTGTGGTAGTTGAAGGGCTTTTTGGATGCAAATCAATTCCCGTTGACTCATTTGGGCCCCGCCGAGGTGTGGGGGGAAGCCCCTGTGTTTGCAAGGCGTGTTGGTCCCACTCCCATCATCAAAAGTTAAGGTGGAAACATTTCCGTGTCTGTTCCCACCCACCCCCCGACGGGAGGAGGTTCGTGACATATAAATTTCTCAGACTGCTCTTTGGGCTGTCTGCGTGTTAAGCAAATACGTTTCTCACTTCGACTGAGAACAGTTTTGCTCTCTGATGAGTGAAGCTGGGGAAAAAGAGACATTTAAAAATAAAATCAGACTGTATAGCTGGAGCGGTAAAGCAAATGTTCTCGAGATCCCACGTAGCAAGCTGGGGATGAATGCAAACTGTTCCTGCCGTGTAACTCTTCCAAATTCAGTTCTCCCTCAGAGCTGCGGTCTCCTCCTGCTTCCCAGCAGCGCCCGATCCGCATGGATCAGGGAACGGGTGTGAGGTGCTCTTCCCAGCCCCCTGAAGGGGCAACGGCAGCGTGCTGGCACTGTGGCAGGAGTGACAGCCCTGTCGCACGCGTAACCCGGCACCCACAGCAGCGGCGTGGGAATCCACCCTGCTTTCAACTCTCTGGCGTGTCAAAGCCTTGCGGAATTCGAGGCGGGTTACCCCAAATCGGGGACTGCTGGCTCCCCCCTCTCGCTTCAGCTGCTGTGGATGTGGCAGGCCCCCTCGTCTGGAAGGCACGGCGCCTGTAGGTGACACGTGCTTAATTGTCAAGAGAATGACCGTGGACAGGTAAACGGATGCTTAAATCAGACTTGCTCGTGTTTTAATTCAAAGTTTCGTAGCGCAGCCTTTCACATCCTGCACTTTCTGTCACTTCCCAATGAAAACATGTACACGTGTCTGGAAAAGTGTAAGAGTATCTAATTCCTTTTGGCAAAATGGGAATGGTTGTTAGAGCAACCTGCTAAACACCTTCAAAAGTGTGTGCCAGCTCAGTGTGCATTTTGCAGATGAAGAGGTTCAGTCAGCCTTGTGAGACCGTGGTTATCACTCATTCCTCCCCCAACAAAGCATCCTATCAGCTGTGTAAATGAGCTTCTCAGATCTGGGCTCTGATTTTCTCTACAGAAATGGAGGCCTGAAGCACAAAGTCTGTCGGGTTGCTGCTGTCTATCTGTGATATAGATGGATTTATTACCTGTGGGATAGCTGGGGGTTGATGTCTGTTTGGGACAGCTCCACGGCAGTGCTGGGTTGGCATCTGCTCTAGATTGAAGCTTTGCACTTCAGAAGTTGCCACAGGACTGACTGGGGGATGCAGAGCCGTGCCAGGGCTGATAGAAGAGCATGGATAGCAGACAGGAGGTAGAACTTGGCTCGAGTTCTTTTCCCTCAATTTACAAAATAAACTTCCATAAGCTCCTTTTGTATTGATGCTGGCTCCTGGAAACTTCAGGAACCACGTTTTTACTTAATGGGACACATCCTTAAAAAGTGGGATCCTTCCCTTCTTCCCATGCCACAGCAGCCTGGGGAGATTTACCCCTGAAACTTGGGATTTAAGTAGTTTGTGAACAGCTGCAAATGTGGGGCTTAAGTTGTTAAAACTCTGCCCGAGGTTAGCAAGCAGGTGAAGGAAATAAAACCAGTAGCTTTGCACTTTTCCTTTCATGGCTTTAGTAAACTTCTGGAAGCAGTTAGGCCTTAGTCAAAACGCTCTTCAACAGGAAAACACGAACAGTAGCTTTCCCTTTTTTTGTTTTGGTTTTGCTTTTATATTTGTGTCTGCATCAGGGCCTCTGTCCAGCCAAGCAGCAAAATCCAAAAATAGGAAAGTAAATTCTGGTCTTAGTTCAGTTGTAACAGTAAGTCTGAAATAAAACTATTGGTTTGGCAAAAAGAACCTTTTTACCCATGAAGGTTGTTTTTGGGCCTTCTTCATCCAAGCTTGAAGTAAACTGAACAGACTTCGGGCAAAATGAAGCATTGGGGTTTTCGTGTGTGAACCAGCAGTTTTCCTCTTAAACTTAGGGTGCACAGGTGAAAACTGACCTGCTAGCCAATTATTATTTACTTCTTGGTACCTGAAACGTGCAGATGGGTAACTGAATAGTGGAAGCTTGAAATCTGGATCGAGCCAAAAGGTTTCTTGAAAATTAAACCCAAGTTTGCTCATTCTGTCCTATTAATAGTTTATCAATTCAGTGTCTGAACCACAGAAAACAGTTAAAGTGGCAAGGATTATTGCTCAAAATCCTGCAATCAAAGCTTGCTGTTTTAATTAAAAATAACTAATCAACTGATTGATGAAGGGAAAAAAAGTGCCTTGCAGGTATATATTAATTTGCTGCTACCAGGGGATTCCATTTGATGCATTTGTTGATGTGAAATCTTTTGGGGGAAGAGACACTGAGTGCCTAAAAAGCTTGTGAGAGGACAGCAGAGCAGAGCAGGCTGCTGGAAGAGGAGATGCTCCTGCAGCTCTGCATGCTCGGGTGGTTTATTACAAGAGACTTGACAATCAGCACTAACCAAGCAGTAGTGGGGAGGGGCTTGTTTTTGGCAGCTCAGGCAGGGGGTGTGATCCCCTGGCAGTGCTCAGGGTGCTCCTGAGCTGTTCTTGGGCTGTTTTTTTGGCCACTGCATACCTGGCTGGACTTCTCTCAGGCTGCAGCTCCAAAGAAGGTAGAACAAGTATTTCTGATGGCTGGTGACAAACCTTGGAGGAAGAGATAAAATCACTTAAAAGTGTCTGTTTTGTACATAGAAATCTACTGATCTGACCTCTTTGTGACCCCTCTGTATGCCCAAAACACAACTTTGTGCGTGGGAGGGAGAAGGGTGTTACTTGGGAAGGGAAAAGCCAGTAGGGAACGGGGTGATCTACAGCTGGAGAGTGGCTGCATCTGCCTGGGATCCCTGTGGATTCCCCTGTTGGCAGAAATCTGACCTTGTCAGAGTGATTGCCCTCAATCCTTGGCCAATTCCAGAATTCCAGAATGGTCTGCGTTGGAAGAAACCTTAAATCCCACCCAGTGGCCCCCCTGCCATGGGCAGGGACACCTCCCACTGTCCCAGGCTGCTCCAAGCCCTGTCCAGCCTGGCCTTGGACACTTCCAGGGACCCAGGGACAGCCACCAAACATTCAGGAGCCTGCCTGCGGGTGTCAGGGCGCAGCCAAGCCCAGCGCTGCGAGTTGGGATGAGGGGAAAGGCAGGGAAAGGTGTTAGCTGCTGTTTGTTTGTTTTGGCTGCTTTCTCGGAGGAGCTTTGTCTCTGCTGGGAACCTCTTGCAGGGGCTTTGGGGAGGAATTAAGGGCCAAGCAGACAAGGGGTGGATGTCAATCAGGAAGCTGCAGCTGCAGTGGCAGCACAGAGCTGGGATGAGCCAGGTGCCAGCCAGCTTCTCCCACCTTGGGGATAAAACCCTCACCAGACCTGTGCTGGGAACAGCGCTGGGAAACAGAGCTCCAGGAGGAATTCACTTCAGTGGGATCGAGGTTGCAATCTTAGCCTGAAGGTGAACGGAGGAATCCTGGGCTTTCTCCCGGTTTTCCTCGGAACTTCAAACAAGCCAAGCTTGCCTGTCGCGGATGTTTGCCTGAGGATGGGCCAGGGACTGCTGTCCTTCTCCAGCCTGCTTTGTCTGTCATCAAGAGAATGCCCTGCAACATAGAAAAAGACAGTGTTGGTTCAAATAAATTCCCGGGAATAGTGCAGTCTGGAGGGCAAGGAAAAAGAGCAAGAGAGGGAGGTTCAAAGCGAAGTGCCACAAAGGCTGCAGCTGTTTTCTGGCATTGAAGTACTCCTTTATTTATTTTTTTTTTTTTTATTTAGTTCATACATTTCGTTTTCTAACCTGAACAAACCATTTGAGGTATTGAGAGAAGAAAGTGATGTAAAAAGGCAAAGCTGACTGATTAAAGCCAGTGGAAAGATTCCTGGGAGCAGTTTGGGAAGGATGCAAGGAGGAAAATACTCCTTGTAAAGCATTTTGAGGAGCCATCTTAGTGAAAGAATAGTGAGTCCTTTCTAAGGTAAAGATCTTGCTTGAGCACTAAAGTACTGTTTTTGCTGAAGTGATTTAATTAGTGGGAGACAAACATACAGTGCTTTCACTTATTAATTTGGTGCTTAGGCAGTCAGATTTGGATAAGAATTTGTGCCTAAAATAGCTTTGTTTTTCCAGAAATACACATTAGCAGAGATTTCTACTTAAAGCCAACCCAAAGAACTCTATTTGATGGCTTAAGGCCCAGGTTGTAAGAGGGAAGGTGTGAATAGCCCGAAGTGCCTGAGGATGGGGAGGGCTGTGTGATAAGGGTTGCTGCTATCACACATCCCTTTCCCAGACTTCTCATCCTAATTGGGGAGCCTTCCTGCACTGCCACGTTGTTGCATTCACTCCATTCACATGCTGATTTTTGTATTTACTTCATTCACGTCGCTCCTTCTGGTATATTTTAAACAGATAAAAATACTCCTCTGTTTCCCATTAGAATTCTGGTTCAGTGTCCAGCCATCGGAGGGTTGTGTTGATTTTGTGAGATGGGTGAGTTGTACAACTGCAGTCACTTTACATTTCATGTGGTGCTTTTGACAAAAACGTGAACACGAATCCCAGGGTGAAGAATAATTTGGATGGCCGATGGCAGCAGTTTCAGTTTCCCCCTTTGTATCTGGAGAAATACCCCTGTCTTAGTGGGTGTCCATGGTTGGTTTTGGCCAGAGGGAGAGAATCCCTGAGGTCTGATGGTCTGGGTGTGCTGGGAATTACCCCGTGGGAATGCTCCAGTCTCAGTGGGTGTCTGTGATTGGTTTTGGCCAGGGGGACAGAACTCCTGAGGTCTGATGGTGTGGGTGTGCTGGGAGTTATCCCATGGGAATGCTCCAGTCTCAGTGGGTGTCTGTGATTGGTTTTGGCCAGGGGGACAGAACTCCTGAGGTCTGATGGTGTGGGTGTGCTGGGAGTTATCCCATGGGAATGCTCCAGTCTCAGTGGGTGTCTGTGATTGGTTTTGGCCAGGGGGACAGAACTCCTGAGGTCTGATGGTGTGGGTGTGCTGGGAGTTATCCCATGGGAATGCTCCAGTCTCAGTGGGTGTCTGTGATTGGTTTTGGCCAGAGGGACAGAACTCCAGAGGTCGGATGGTGTGGGTGTGCTGGGAGCTATCCCGTGGGAATGCTCCAGAGGGATGCTGTGGGCTCTGTGCCATCCCCCAGCACCTCGAGAGTGTGTAACTCCAGATTTCTCTGATATCCAAGTTGCAGGGGACATCACAACTCAAAACTAACAGTTCTACCCACATACCAGGATATTCTTTGGATATCCAGCCAGGATTCTGTGACAATTACTGTCATGATTGTGGAGTAAAGGAATCTTTTCCTAAAAAGAGACATCCATCAGGCCTGTTGGGAGCAGGAGAAGAGGCAAACACTGCTGATGTGGTTTTGGTTGAGCTTTCATTTAACTGTTTTTGGAGTGTTTTCTCTAAACAATGAATATTTGAGTGTGTCCACGTTCTTGAGCAATATGGCAGATCATTATTCCCAAGATTCTTCCCTGAAGAGATCTGTGCTTCACCAAGCAAACTGAATCTATGGATTATGATGTTTTGGGGTTTTTTTCTTCCAGTTTTTACACTTTGATAATATCCAAGCTTGAAATAACTTGGGAACCTTTGGTTTCTGGTGGTGTGTTCAACAACACGAAACAACTTGGGGCTTTATCCTCTGCACTTGCCTGCAAACAGAGATTTAAAATTTGAGGAAAGTATTTGTGAGGCAGCACAGCAGAAGTAATTAGGGTATGGTGTATTTAATTAGACTTGTTCCATCTAGAACGAGTGCAAACCAGAAAGGAAACCCACACTCCAACGGGATTAGAGTGTGACACTTCAGTGCCACGTGTGCGACAAGGAGAAATGAACAACTCGATGCAGAAATAGATTGCCATTGAATTTTTCTTTTTTTCAGTTCCTGTCAAAGAGAGGGGAGGGGGGGGTAGATGTGTGAGCACAAGTTAAATTCAAAGAAGCACTGACAGGTTTCTGAATCCACTTAGCTTGTGGAGCTTCAAATTATTGAACATTCACAAACAGGATGCTTAAATCTCTCAAGAGCAGTCTGAACTCTGTTACTCAGATATCCACTAGCATGAATTTGTTCACAATAACAAAATTGCTGCTGTTCTGATAGTCAAGGAACTTTCTAGGACTCTTATTTTCCTTCAGTTGCTGGACCTTTTCCCCTGTAGGTGCTCAAATCAATCATAGAGCAGAAGACAATCTTATTCAGCAGCCTTCCTTTACTACTTCTCCACCATTTTTAAATTTTTTGAGAGCAATGCCTTTCTCTGGAATAACACTTGCAGTTGGGAAAAAAAAAACCAACTTTTAACATTTAATGTGAAACAAAGTTATTTACATAAGGACTTATACCTGAGTAAGATCTGGATAAATGCACCCAGTGAGTTTCAGATGGTTTTTAAGGATGCACAGCCTTTAATAAAATGGGATTCGTGACAGGGGAACCACGGGTCTCATAACATTCACTTTGTAATTTTTAAAACTCCAGGGAATGAAATCCTGTGAAAACACAGCTGGAGCAGGAGAGGTGAGCACAGCCCCAGGAATTCCCCAGCAGCCTCTGTGCTGTCCTGGTGCCCGGCAGCCCCTCGGGAAGCAGAGGAGAGGGAGGTGTAGGGCTCGTGGTGGGTGGTGTTTCTCCTTTCTGCAGTTGCTCTGGATTTATCCAAAGGTTTCTGTGGATGAGGGAAGTTCAGCAAAGCGGCAGTTCCAGCAGGACAGGAAAGCTGGCCACCATGGTGGCCTTTTTTCTCTGGGAAGGGGATGGGAAGGAAGCTGGTGGGACTGAAGCTACTGAATAGATGAATCAAGCTACTCATGAAATTCAGGATAGATGGAGGCTTTGCCCACTGGCGCTGCAACCCTCTTCCCTTTCTGCTTTATTTCTTCCTGATGATAACTTCAAACAGCAAGGAGGCAGTGCAAGACAGTGCCTGCATTGCCTCATTGAAGGGAAAGGACAGAGGATTATGGAAATCCCTTTAAAACTTTCTTTTTTTGGGGGGGGGTGCAATGATCTCCCTCAGAGTCTTTGACAATGCTCCTATTCGAATATCTTTGAAGGCAGATTACAGAAAAAATTAAGTCTTCCAACTACTAAGGGAGTCTCAAACTAAAGGGATTCATCCATCAGAAATATGGATGTTACGTCCTCTTGCCCTCCCACAATTTTCACGATGGTGACAAGTTTATGGTTTGGGCTGCCAGCCACAGAGGATGTCATTGAGGGCATGAAATTCCAAGTTCTTTCCAAGGATATCCTTGTATAACTCCTGTGGAAGAAAGGAGCAGCTTGGTTTGGTGGCACAACAGGGAACGACCCTGTCAAGGCTGCTGCAAAATGAACTCAGTCCTCTGGCCACACACACCTGATACTCGTGGGGGCTTTTGGGGTGGAAAGGAGTCAGTTCAGGGCAATTGCTGGACTGGTTTGGAAATCATTCTGCACTGAAATGAGGCTGGCGTTGCTCGTGCCACACTTATCCCTGTGTGCTGAGAGGAGGTGGAGGTTAGGAGGGGACATGGAAAGAGCTGATGGAGAAAGTGTCATGTAGCTGGAAGATTGTCCTAATCCTAAATTTGCATTAAGTAACGTGAATGCTGCTGTAGAATTCTTCTGTCTCCGTGTTTTAGAGTGAAGCAAGTCTTTACCTTGTAGTTAAAACCAGGAACTCCAGTTCCTAAAAACCCAGGCTGGTTTGGGTGGGAAGAGACCTTCAAGTGCCACCCCTGCCATGGGCAGGGACACCTTCCACCATCCCAGGCTGCTCCAGCCTGGCCTTGGGCACTGCCAGGGATCCAGGGGCAGCCCCAGCTGCTCTGGGCACCCTGGGCCAGGGCCTCCCACCCTCCACATCTGTCTAAGTAGAGAGGCATTTATTTGTAATGCAAAAGAAATGAATGTTTTTGGATTAAGTGAAGTTGTAGAAAAGCGAATTCTTTGCCACACAAAGAATTTAATTTTAAGACGCATGTAGGTCCGTCTTGTCAGCCAACATTTGTTTGCAGTTCTTGTACTGCTATATGTGATCTTTTAGCAAAATCAATCGCAGCTTAATATTACACGGGAAATTAAGAATAATGAAATCCGTCGCTGAGGTCCCGTTGTGAGCAGACAGGCTGAAACTATTGTTAATGTGCTGGTTTACTCACAGAAATGCTCTTTTCCTTTCATTCAGGCTCCTGATCAAATTTGAACAGGAGGTTTGACATTTACATGACATTCACATCTGTAGGAACATTGTTTCCTTTTCCCCACTGCTCCGTTTTCTCGGAGTTAACATTCTGCTGGAAGCAGGGAGCGGGATTGGAGAAAGGAGCCAGCGAGAAACGCTCAGTGCAATAAACTGGATGTGCTCTCCAGGCTGGCTGCAACCACTTCAGCCTTTTGGAGTGGTGGGGAAAGGCTTTAACCCACGGATTGGTGACAATTTGTGTGGCATTTTCCAACAGATTGCCTGGGTGTGGACCCCTCGTTGCTTTTAGCGTCGGGAATTGTGCGGCGTTAGGAATAACGGGCCTCTGGTACGGGTTTGGGTAAGGCTGTGGGGCTCAACAGCTTGGGAAGGAGATGGACACTCGGGATGAGGCTGAAAGGAATAAGGGAGTGTCTTTACAAATGGCTGGTAAAGATAAGACCTGAGTCTGCTGGTAAGGTAACTTTGATACTGAGAGATAGAAGGAACAATAGGTAGGATTTCCATAGGAATTTCCCTAGTTAGATTTACCTGAAACTGTGTTAATAAACTACAAGAACAGAGACACAAGAATAAGAAGAAAAGGGGGATGTGTATTGGGGATGTCTGTATTAGGGGGGGATGGACATTAATTAGGCGTTCCAGAAAATCTGTACCTCTCAAGTACCTCAGCCAATGGGGAAAAGAGAGAGGGAAACTGCGGTCGGGAATTAGGATAAAAGAGGCTGCGTCCTCTATCAATCTGAGAGAGACCCCATGGGAAATGCCCATGACCTCTCCCTTTATTCATGAATAAAGTTACAGGACTCCTCTGTCTCCTTTTTGGACTTACACCTCTGGCGTTTGTGGATTGATTTTCCTGACAAGGCTGTAAACCCCTCGGGGATGGAGAAGGGTGGAGGATGATCAGCCCGAGGGTTCCTTGCTGAGCTGACTGGAGACCTTGGAAAAGGGGCAGGGATGAGCCAGGGGTAGCGTCTTGCTCACGGCGTCGAGGAACAGTGGGAGCTCTATGGAGCTACTTTGAGCTTTGGTTCTGCTCAAACCAGACCTGCTGGAGGGGTGTGTGCTCCTTGGACATGCAAGACTGGATTTGTTTTTATGGGAAATGGGGCATTCCTGGGCTGGAGATGTTTTGGCGCGTGGAAAGGAGGACATGAACTCAAAAATAAAAATCCATACCTTTCCCAGATCACAGGGTCACCGAAACTGCGGGAAAAACAAAAACCCTCCAACAACATTTTAATGTTAGACAGTCAAGGCATTGCTTTATTTTCTGGCCAGGATGTGCCACAGAAATCATCTCACCCACACATACCCGGGTGTGCAGAGAGAATCATTCCATGACACAGATTTTACAGCATTTTCCCCCAAAATTTATCCAGTCAAAACCCATAGACATACATTGTTTTAAAGTTCATTGAACCGGAGTTGAGTAACCCCCGATATTCAGTCTTTCATTGGACCCGAATTTCCTCGCTTCTGATGCTAATTAGATTTTTCATTCAATTTTTCTTATCATTCTTTTTCAGACCAGATGTCTTCACCCCCTGGAGTAGATGTTTATCAATTGCCACTGATGTCTCGTGGATGCTCTGTTGATGGTCACTGATGTTCTGTTGATAGTTCCTTATCTTTGGGCGACTCCCATGCTGAGTTCATCAGACTCCACCTGGTAGAACAATGTTCTAAAATCCTCCTCCCTGGGGCAAGGACACACAAAACCTTGGACCAAAGTTATACAAAATTTTTAAACTGGTATATTTTCCAACAACAGGGCCTAGAGTTCTTGGCAGTGGTTTGTTCTCCTGTGGTTAGCATGGAACCATCTAGACATTTTAGCTGATCCATCCTTTTATCATTTCAGTCCGACCATGGACTGGAATTTTTGTTAAGAACAGAAAGGGAGCTTTGCTGATAGGTCTCAAGACACACAATCAATTCTTCATTTCTTCCCCCTTTTTCAATCCCATTGCAACAAGTAGCAAGTGTGTTGTTCCATTGCTGACATAGTATACAGAAAAGAAAAAAAAACAACTTTGTATACTTAGGAGAAGTGTCAGAGCTCTCAGGAATTGGCTGCATCTTGCAATGGTGTCACTTGGGAGGTGGTGAAGCACAACTAATGAATTTTGGACTCTGAAATCAGTTATAATGAGGAATTCAGAACCTGGAAAATTATTTTTGAGAATGGTTAGAAACAAACCCAGCACTTCTCACCTGCAGGGCTGGATGTTGACTCTAAGGTAGGCAGGCATGTCTAATGGCAAAAGATTGGTCATTAGATTTTAATCTGCTGAGGTAGCTGTGCATCCTGGCTCCTTTGGAAAAGGGTGGAACTGGAGAGCAGGGGGTAAAAAAAAAAGCTGGATCTTCTCTTGTCAAATGTGTTCTTATGTCGTGGTCCAAAGTTTTGTTCTGCACGTTCTGTGCGATCCCTGGTTGTTGTGCCAGCTTTTTTAAAGGGTTGCATCGCTCTTTCAGATCATGCAGGCTTTAGCTTCTTGTTTTGTTTTCTTATAAGAACCCGAAACCGAATTTGCTCTTGGGCTTAAAAATGAAAAAAAAAAAAAAAAAAAAAAAAAGTAAAACAAATAAAACAAAGACCTTCTGCTGTTTTTGCAACAAGACTGTGAAAAAGGAAATGCGAAATACTGGCCATAGACAGCCTTTAAAACAGAACCCAAAGACTTTCCAAGAGATCCCTTGTTAGCAGCCAGCCTCCTGAAGGTGTTTCTGATGGCTCTGCTCTGCTCACCTGTGCCCTGCTCCTTGGTGAGCTCTGTTTGCTTTCTGCCTCTCTTGAGTGGTCATTTAGAAAATCGCTTCCTTCAAGTGCTCAAATAAACAAGTGGCTTTGTTGTTAAAATTCTCGTGGGAACTCAGTGCTTGAGGGGACCATTGAGCCTGGCTGGCTGAACATTCCCTCTCACAAAACAAAGCCTGCCATGGGTAATATTCCTTCTTCTCAGCCAAAGCCTGATTGCTCAAATTACTCTGCCTCTCTCTCACAATTTATGCATATTTAAGACCCATATATTCATATTTGTTGTTGTGCCAGCCTTGTCCTTTTGCTGAAGTAGTTTTCTGCCCTCCTTGGTGTCCCCTGCTTCCACAACTCGTTCTGGAGAGAGGGATTGTGTTGCTTTTTGCCTGGGGCTTCCCAGAGTGAGCAACCGCTCTCTTATGGGACCTGCTTTGCTCCCAGCATCATCAAAAGGCGTGAGCCGAGGTTTCGTCCGGGGCTTGAGGATTTTCTGTGTTTAAGGACTTGTTAAATCAAGGAAAAACCTCGGCAGTTTGGAGCGGTGTGGGCAGTGTGCCCACAAATGTGCTGTTCCCAAGGGTTACACCAAACGTTTCCCCCTAACATTTGTAGTGAGGAAAATGTGGCTTCTGAGGGCTGGGGGAGCACGGTCAGAGGAGAGCTCAGCAGGAACTGCAGAGGTGAGGCAGGGGAATGGATTCAGATTCTCAAGGGTTACACCAAACTTTTCCCCCTAACATTTATAGTGAGGAAAATGTTGTTTCTGAGGGTTCGGGAGCACGGTCAGTGGAGAGCTCAGCAGGAACTGCAGAGGTGAGGCAAGGGAATGGATTCAGACTGCAAGGGAGAAGGTGTAGGTAGATCAGAGGTTAGCAGGAAGTTCCTCCAGTTCCTTGCCACCCTCCCAGGGTTCAGGGTGCCCAGAGAACCTGGGACTGCCTCATCCCTGGAAGTGCCCAAGGCCGGGCTGGATGGGGCTTGGAGCAGCCTGGGATGGAGGAAGGCGTGGGAAAGGGGTGGGACTGGATGGGCTTTAAGATCCTTGTCAACCCAAACTGCTCCACGATTCCAGCGTGCTGCTCAGGGAAACGCTGGGAAGAGTTGATAGCCTCTCTTCCCACTCTCTGAACAGCCTACACAGTGCAGGCACTTTATGGAAAATCTGGGCAACTCTCCTGTCCCCAGCCAACCCCATCCCTCTTTCCTTCCTTGGATAAAAGATGCAGGACCAGTTATGCCAGTTCTTCACTGACCTGTGCATCTTTCAGCCGGGCCTTCCCTTCAGAACCCTGTGTGCATGGGATACAGACATGCAAGCTTAGCTGCTCAGACCGTTTTTTACCTTTTTTTCTTAGTTGAAAACCTGTATTCCGTATTCTGTAACCAATTAGATAATTCTTGTCTTGAAATACTAATTTTAATTTTGCTCCAGAGGACTGCATCCAGTGAAAGAAGAGGGAATTAAAGTTTTAAAGGCAGTTTTTTACATGAAAACAGCTTTCGCCTCCCCTGGGAAGGGGAGCCATCTATGGAGAGCAGTGCTGGTGGCCCAACAGTTTTGGGGATAATCTGAATTTCAAAAGCTCTCCCCTGACAGCTGTATCCAAATGCAGGCTTTCCTCTGGCTTCTTGCTGCTCCAGGATGGCAATTCCCGCCTGGCAAATAGGACAGAGGGAGGAATACAGACCCACAGAACCTTCCTTCTTAAATTCCATCACCAGCCGGCAGCAGGGCTACCCCGGCACTTCTCAGCTTTCCCTCAGTTATTGCTTGCGAGAGCCGGGCATTTTTACAGTCTCTTAATTTTCTCGGTGTTTTTAAAACCCTCCAGAAGCACCGATCAGAAGGACCATTAACACCTCAGCTCTGGACTAATGAGGAGCACAACTCCTGCGCTGGAGGTATCGATTTGCCCAGCTCTCGTTGTGCTTCTCCCTGGAATTCTTTGTGTTCCCCCTTCGGCTGCGCTGGCTGTTTACTCACGGAACACCCGAGTGAGAAGATGAACTGCTGGGATGCCGCTGCTCGGGCATTGATGCATTGCCTCTCCCTCTGTGTTCTTTAAATGCCAGAAATCCCCTGCTTTTATTTGGAACATCTTTTTAATCTCTTCTTTCATCCATGAAGAAAATGAAGAGCTGAGTTTAACAGTTCTCCTTTCTTTTTTTCCCCTGAAGGTGTTTCTTTCCCTTCTGTGGCACCTTTCTGGTGAGTTCCACCTCTGGGATGAGAAAACAGGCAGAATTCATCCCATATTTCTGTATGGAGACAAATTCCCTTCTTTTTCTCAATCAAGCAGTTTCATGTGGGTACTTTGTCAGGCTTTTTGGATTTTGACACAGTCACGAATTTGTTTTGACCTTCATTTTATCTGTGTGGCATTAGGAAAACAAAAGGATCTAAATTAAGAGTAACAGTGAATAATGCTCTCTAAATTGAAGAATAAAATGGAAGAGGATAAACCATCAGTAAATGCACTGGTAAAATGCCCTAAAATAGGCTGCTTACCTTCTTTTTTTTTTTTTTTGATGCATTGCCTTTTCTGAGCTCAGACAAATACTTACTCCTTAAAAGCAATTTCAGATTCATTTATCCTTGCAGGATATAACTTTACCCTGTAACATCTCTTGTGACTAAAATATTGTTTTGGAGGAAAATATATATAAAAAAATAACCTTAAGTGTAAACTTTTTGCTGCTGCATTGTGAGTTTTTTTGAGGCAGGAGCTGGAGCAGAGTGGTTTTATGATGTCTGTGCCCAAGCAGGATCAGCTGCCCCATTTGTCTCTGCCTCCCAGTTCCATCACTGGGTGGTTTCTTACGCTTTATGGGAAAGCCAAATGATATTAAAGCCTCTCTTTCCACAGCAGCTTGTTCCCAAAACATGTTTTTGTCTTAGTACTGGATTGGAGGACAGATTCTGGAGAAACTCTGCTGAAAATAGTGTGAATCCAGCAAGGCACACTTTGGTTTTGACTTGTCAGTCACATTTTCTACATCATATATTTAAAGGCATGGTTTCAATGCAGGCTTAATGTTTTGGGTTTTTTTAATAAACTAATTCTTAGGATTGCATTTACTTTTTCCCCAAGCTGTGTTGGTGTAGTTTATGTAAAACTGTGAGTGCTGGCAGAGTGCAGTGTTCTACACTTCTCATTTCGGAACTTTAAAAAAAAAAAAAAAATTTCCTGGTCTTTGAGTATGAAATAATCCCAAAATATCCAGAGTTGCTCAGATTGGAGAAACCTGGTCGATGGAAGCTGTCCCTGCCCATGGCAGGAGGTGGAACTGGATGGGCTTTAAGGTTTCTTTCAGCCCAAACCATCTGAGGGTTCTATAGAAAATAGGCTTTTTAAAGAAGTGATTATTATTGGTGAGCTCTCTCCTTATTTGTGTCTCTATTTCAGGATGTTCCTTTCCAAAAGAATTGGAAAGAGCCGTGTTTCTCCATGCTTGATGTGGAACACTTCCACCTTCTTCTGTGCTTCAGAGAAAAGAGAGAAAAATGATGCTGCTAATAATAAGTGTTAGGAGGGACCACAGCTCAGGGAAAGGCAACATAGCGACAAAGAAATTAAGTACAGCTTCAGAAAGTCAAATATCTTGTTAAGTCTGGGCAGAAATCAATAAGAGCTTTTGAGAACGGTGGTATCGAGCATTCTATTTTGAGAAATACTTGTGTCTCTGGAAAACCGGCACAAACGGCTACGGCAGGGATGCAGATGAATTTTGCAGTGACTTTTTCTAGCTGTGCACATTGGAAGTGCAGGATGTCTGTCCTGCTGTGCTTCTCCAGCTGTGCTGGGGTTTCCAGGCACCACTTGGCACCTTGGCTGGGCAGTTTTGGGGATGTGCTCCTGGTGATCTCTACAACTGCCTGAAACGAGGTTGTGGTGAGGTGGGATCAGGATCTTCTGCCATGTCTCAAGTGAGAGGACGAGAGGAAACTGCTTTAGGTTGCACCAGGGCACGTTCAGATCAGATGCCAGAAAAAAAAGAATCCCTGCAAGAGTGGCCAGGCACTGGAATGGGTTGCCCAGGGCAGTCAGTGGTGGAGTCACAGCTCAAGAGGCGGCTGGATGTGGCCCTTGGGGCTCTGATTTGGGGGTGATGATGGTGCTGCTGGGGGAGGGTTCATGACCTTACAGGTCTTCTCCCCCCTCGCTGACTCTGCCAAAAGCCCCATCTGTGAGCTGTGCTCGCCCTGAGCTTCTTGGGGACCAGTCCCCATGTCCCTGAGCAGGTCCCTGCAGCTCCCAGGACTGTGGGAAGCTTCCAAATGCTTCCCAGCCTGCAGGGTCTGCAAGGGCTAGCTGCCCTCCCTCCCCATCAGCGGTGCTCTCCTGTCACAGAGCAGTAAACGATCCTGGTTTTCCATTTTCATTAAGGCTCAGCTGTGACGTTGGTTTTGACGTGGCCCTGGATGAGAGAGGTTTGGTTTGAGCCACTGAAAGTGCTGATTCTGAGCTGTTCCCCAGCTCTCTCCTCCTCCCTCCCTGCTTGCACTGGAACTGCTCTTCCTGGGCTTTGGCCAAGGCTGCTCTGTGGAAAACAGGAGAAAATCCTGGAAAGCAGCTGCATTTTCCCAGTGCCGTGGTTCCCCACAGTTGCCAGGCTTGCTGCTGGATGCAGTGGCAGCTCCTCTCTGTGTGGAGGCCCCTTCTCCTTGGAAAGAAGTGCTCCAGGCTGCAGGAGGCCAAGTAGGTGATTGGAATTTTGGGGTCTCAGCGCTGCTCTGTGCCCTTTGTGGGAGGGATATCTACGTGTCTGCAGCAATGAAACTTGACTTGTACTGGAAAATCAGAGCAAATTGTGCTGAAGTAAACTGAAACGGGAGTTGGACTTGGTGCCAAATTGCAAACTGTGGGTCTCTCAATCATTCCTCTGCAGAGAGCAGCCCATAACAAAGCTTGCTTTGCTGCAAGACCCACAGGAAAATATCTGTGCTCTTGCACTTCTATCAGTTAATGACACAGATCGGCTGAGGGCTGGCAGTATTTATGTGCTGTGAAAAGAACCTGCTTACGTTGCACCGAGCGTCACGGTTGACGAGCAGGTACCAGGATCGTGTGTCAGGGATGTAAATGATCCTGGGACATGCATTTTTGACATGATCCCGTTTCAGGCAGCACGGTGGCACTTCCTGTGGGCTTCCAGGTGAGTTTGATCCTAATCGTGTGTGTTTACATTGCCGCACCTGGTAAGATGCTGGAGGGCACTGGAAGAGCCTGGTGGGTGTGGCGAGGGAAGCAGCTTTACTTCAGGGCAGAAACCTGGGGCTAAGGGGCGTTTGGAGGCGTTGTTTCACTCACATTTTCCAGCCCTTGTACCTGGCTGCCTTTTCCAGCGTGGAGGGCGGAACTGTTGCGTTGGTTTTGCTTTTCTTGTTGTTTCCTCCCACTGGGGGGAAAGCCATGTTTTCAAATGAGCAGGTGTATATTTTCATAAGCCCCAAGCATTCCTTTGTGGATGAAAGAGTTGTAAAACATCTGAAAGCTATTTTCTTTGACACGAGCTTCTCTGTTTAAAGAATGTGGGGAATCGTTTCTTATTCAGGCTGAAGCAGATGAAATTGTTACAATGTTCTGATGTAATGGACTGTACGAAACGGATATTTGGGCCTTTCTGAATGAAATGCTTTTGGAACATGTTTGGAGCTGTGAACTGACTCAGATTGAACTACAGGGAAACAAATATACAGAAATAGCCGTGGAAAAGAAAAGAATTTCCTACAGTGTGCTGGCAAATGCAAGTTAGTGTTAAGCAGAGTGTGTTCAAAGGGTGTTGGCCCTCTGATTTTGGGGTGAGCTGTTGTTCGGTGGTGGGATGTGAGAAGTGGCACTGTGGAGCCCCCATCCCTGGAAGTGTTCATAACATGTGGAGGTGGCACTTGATAACGGGGTGGGGTGCAGGTTGAGCTCTAAGGTTGGACTTGATTGTCCTAAAGGTCTTTTTGAGCCTTAATGATTCAATGGTTGTGCAGTGTTGTTATTAAGAATTATGCAAATCAATAATGCTGGTAAATGGTTGAGCTGTTTACTGGGGGAATAGCACATCCCTTCCCAGGGAAATATTCTTTAAATTGGATTAATTGTGCAGTGTTTTGGTGGCGTGAGGCAGAGTACATAACACGTGATACATTCTGGGCCGATTCAGTTTTGCAGATAAATCCTGGCTGTAATCGTTGCCAAAGGATTGGTCCACCAGGTGTAATGATTAGCATGCCAGAAGTTGATACCATATTTTTTTTTTTCCTCCTTGCTGTTGCTCCCTGCTGCCCCTGAAGTTTTCATCCCTGAGGGGATGTTGCTGCTAGAGTATGAATGTGAGAGAGCTCAGGCGTTCCATGCAAAATTTGGGAAGCCTGGTAGCCTTAATTAGCACAGAGACCATATGCTTCCAGTCTGGGGGTCCTGTCCAGAGAAGGGGAAGTGGCTGATCTCGAGCAGAAGAGGGAAACAGTCTGAGGAGCTGTCAGGGGGGCTGAATTTCACAGTTTGTGAAGCATCTTGGTCTAGCTCGCTGTGTGCTCTGCAGCTTCTCCCCCACAGCTGCTCTGCGTGGGGCACCAAGCCTGGAGTCTGCATCGCCAGGGCTGCCACCCGTGGGGTGTGGGGACAGCCACCTATGGGGTGTGGGGACAGCCACCTATGGGGTGTGGGGACAGCCA
>VZTX01002548.1:21469-34122 GCA_013400915.1 Pardalotus punctatus | reverse complement strand
CACCCGTGGGGCGTGGGGACAGCCACCTGGGATGGGGCCATGTGACACTTGTTTGTCTCTTGCCTCCACCTGGCCTCCCAAGGAGGTGAACATTAGTGAGCAGCCAGGGCGTCCCACGCTCCTTTCCCCCGTGGTGGGGGGCGTTTTATTGGGGTTTTTTTGTCTGAGGCATTGGTCATTTTTGTCTGTTGCTAGGCAGAGAGAGCAAAGGTGTGTTGGAGCAGTTCTGTGTGTTCCTGGGTCAAGCCCTTGATTTGGGAGTCAGGACAAATCCCAGCTCTGTTAACTGTGAGACTGGAGCCCATTGCAGGGCAGGAGGATGACTGCTGGGCTGGATCAAAAGACGTGTGGGCAGCAGCTCGAGGAAGGTGATTCTCCCCCTCTGCTCTGCTCTTGACCCACACGTGGAGTTCTGCATCCAGCCCTGGCGTTCACAGCACAGGGAGGACGTGGAGCTGCTGGAGGGAGTCCAGAGGAGGCCACGGAGATGATCCAGGGCTGGAGCCCCTCTGGAGCCAGGCTGGGAGAGCTGGGGGGGCTCACCTGGAGAGGAGAAGGATCCAGGGAGAGCTCAGAGCCCCTGGCAGGGCCTGAAGGGGCTCCAGGAGAGCTGGAGAGGGACTGGGGACAAGGGATGGAGGGACAGGACACAGGGAATGGCTTCCCAGTGCCAGAGGGCAGGGATGGATGGGATCTTGGGAAGGAATTGTTCCCTGGGAGGGTGGGCAGGGGCTGGGATGGAATTCCCAGAGCAGCTGGGGCTGCCCCTGGATCCCTGGCAGTGCCCAAGGCCAGGTTGGACACTGGGGCTTGGAGCAGCCTGGGACAGTGGGAGGTGTAGTTCTGGTCATGCTTCAAATACCATGTTGTTGTTTGACTCTGTGCCCAAATTTGCACATTTTGTGTGAATCAGGGCAGGGACCAGCACAGTCCAGCTGCAGCTGAAGCCACGGTGCAGCACCAGGCTTTGTTCACACCTTGTTACTCCTTGCCGTGGGAGGGGGAAGCCCTGTTCAAATGGCTGAGCCCGCTAAAAACCCCAGCCACATCAGTTCAGCTAAATCACTTCCTAAAATCAGGATAAAAGCAGGATAGCAGTGGTTAAAATCACCACAGAAGGCCTGTCATGGCAATTTGTACCCCAGTCATCCCTGTGCTCTGCTGCCTTGTTGGAGGACCAGGGTGCTCCTGGATGGGAAGCTTTGCTGTTGCAGTACAAGACGCAGCACTCTCACATTTTACGTCTTTTCCCTTTGCAACACCACTGAAACACGAGATGGGATGACTGCAGAAAAAAATTAAGGTGTGTTTAACTGAGCTGGGTGATGGCAAATTCAGGGATGCCCCGGGAACGATGGAGGGCTGTCCTAAAGAGGAGGGGTTTGTCCAAAGTGTTCAGTCACTGTTGGAACAGCAAAATGGAGCTCAGATTTAAGCAGAGCTGTGATGGAACCTCCCTCACTCAGGGATGAGGATCAGGAACCAGAGGGGCTGGCTGGGCTCTCGCCAGCTGCTTCAAGCTGAGTGAAAAGAGTTTCTCCAAATCTCACCTGACTCTCGATCCAGATGTGATGTAGGGTCGTGTATGGCACAGATCCCTCCTGTGCAAGCTGGGGGGTGCTGGTTTGTGCTCATTCCTGTGAAAACTCAGCACTTTTTTTCTTCATTTGGCCCTATGTTGTGTCGGGGGGACTGAGGGGGATTTCATAGAATCACAGACTGGTTTAGGTTGGAAGAGACCTTAAGGTTGGATTTAGGTTGGAAGAGATAAGGCTGATTTAGGTTGGAAGAGACCTTAAAGATCATCTCAACACAACCCCCCTGCCACAGGCAAGGACCGGGTTGCTCAGAGCCCCATCCAGCCTGGAAATTTTGATCCTGAATCTGAAAGCGTTGCAGTTTCTTCCTAGAACACAGCTGGGTGTTTCAATCCCCTGAGGGTTCCGGTCCTTCTTCAGTCCATGTGTGTGGGACACTCTAGTGTACTGGGAGGAGAACCCTGCACTGCTCAGGAGTTTGCCTGGCTGGAAGCTCTGCTGCTGTGTGTGTGTGACGGGAGGGGTTGGCAGAGACAATAAAATAAACTCTGCCAGGCTGGAGGGTCTGGGGACATCCCATTCCATAATTCTGTCCAGTGGTTTGATTGTTCTCCCCTGCAACTGCTTTCCTCCAAGGAAATCATCTTCTCTTCTTGCTTAGTTTTACCCTCTTTGTCTCAAGTTTTATTCTCAGAAAGCTCTTGTCAAAAACTGCGCTCAACCCCTGCAATGATTTAATAAATATCTGTATTTTATATCTCTGTATAGATGCATGCACTGTCATGCTGCCCCTGGATGATTCATGACCTTGCAACTTGAACATTTTTTGTTTGAATTCTCCTTTCTTGTGGAGATTATTTCAATTATGCAGTAATCTTAATCTTCTTGATTTGAAAGGATATTTTTCTCCATCAGCATCATATTTCACATACAAGTTAATATTCATGAGGCAAATATTTCTTATATGTGTGCATGTAATTCTCCTTTCTATCTACAAATAATAGTGAGAGCTACACTTTAACCCTCATTTTCTTTGTGTTTCTTCTTGTTCTTGCAACTGCTTCTTTCCCTTCAGTGTCTATGAATAAAGGCAACATTAACGTCAAAATATTGTTATGGAAACTCTCTGTTGCATCTTCTGTGATTCAAGATCTGTGTCGTGCTGCAAGACAATCCCTTTTTTGCTATGGGGAGCACTTTTATGAGATCATGCAGCGTGGGGAAGTTGATTTATCTGCTCTAGAGTGTGCAGAGCTGAGTAAAACCTGGGCATGGAGCTCTTTGGAGTAGGAAAACTGAGCTGTGTGTGCTGAGCTCAGCTCATGGTTTGCTGGTTCGAGCATCTTGGGGGGTGATCCCTCTCTCCATCTATGTTCTCTCCTTGATAAATGATGGCTGCAGCAGTATCTTTGTGACACAGCTGCTGGTTTTAAATTATAGCTTGATGGACACAGAAATTAACAGCATAAAGGTCTGAAGTCTGTTCCTTTTATAGCTTTCTGGTGTTGATTTGGTAATTGCAAACTGCAGTTAAAATAACTGACCAACTTGACATGGAGGAAATTGATTCAGAACTTCAATCTTGCACCTCCATGCACTGTTAACTTTGCTCTGCAGCTCCTAAGTGAGACAATCTCATCTCCAGGCTCCCAGCCAGACCTGCCGAGGAAGGGAAAAGCACTGCCCAGGGGATCCTCAGTGCAGCCAGAGCAGGAATGGTGCTGTCAACAGGGCGTGCACTGGCACCAAGAATTACCCCTTCAGCCCCAGGCATTCCTGTCCCTTCCCAAGAGGAAGTGCTGGATCCTCATCTGGATGACCGCTTGCATTTTTGGGAATCGCAGCATGGCTGGCAAGTGACCGACATTTTAGACCTCATGGGCTGTCTGGATGGACTCTGGGGATGGGGTGAACCAGTGGTCGTGGTTCATGTTTGTGTTGGCGATTTGGGGCCTGGGCTGGGGAGGAGGGGTCTCAGCAGAGTGGGATTGGGGTCTCAGCAGTGGCGCCCTCTGAAACGCTGCCTGTGCTGTGCACGGGGCTGGAAAAGGGAAAAGCTGTGGTTGAAAAGTGATACAAGAGATGGGGAATGGGGGAAATGTCTGAAACGGGGCACCTGTATCACAGGTTTAGATGACTTTGTCAAAAGAGCAATGGAACTATTGCTGCTTAAAGAAGAGATTGAGAGTGAAGGGTAATTTAAAAGGAAAAACAGTGGGAAGTGTCTGGAACTGTGCCATTTGGAGTCACACAATCAGCAGGGTTTGAAAAACCCTTCAGATCAACACCCCAGCACCATCACCACCCCTAAACCACACTCCCAAATGTCACATCCAGACACCTCTCAAAAACTCTCAGACACGGTGGCGAGAATGAGGGGGTGTAAAACTTTATTCAGTAGCAGAAAATGTGGCAGATGTCGAGGAACTCAGAGGACACAGTGAGATTGGAACAGAACACGTGTTTGGTTGAAGAGGGTGTGGTGAAATGGGCACAGGGACAGGCGGGACTTTGGTCTGAAAAGTGAATGAGGAACCCTAAACGCCCCAGCTGGTGCCAGGAGCAGCTCCCTGGGAGCCCCCAGGAGCTCTGAGAAGGGCAGGGGCTGTGATCCATGGGGTTGCTGCCAGGGCCCTGCTTGCAGTGACCACCCTGTACTTTTTTGGTAGGAGGTAGAGCCAAGAATCCACGGTAGCTGGGCTTGGTGTCCCAATGGGGAGCTGAACAGAAGGAAGAGACAATTGAGGAATGAGAAATGACTCTTGGAGTAGTTCAAGGGGTATTGGATGAAAGCACAGAGCCACAGGCCTCATGTCAATAGGAGGGTGAAGCTAATAAGGCCTAGAGGTAGGTGATGCACAGAAACAGCAAAATAAGGAAGAATCAATGGGACTTTTGCAGTGGGAAGCTGATACTAATGCAATTATTGGAGCCTTTGAAGGGATCAGCTTCGGGGCTATTAGGGAACACAGAGGAATAAGAACAAAGGTGGTTGCAGTGACAAAAGGTGACATGAGAGGTGGGAAAGGAGAGTCAGCTCTCGCAGTGCAGGGGAGTTACAAGCAGACCTGTGTTGCTCTGCTGCTCCTCGTGCATTGGACAGGAGGAGTATTGGTATGTTGAGGATCACCAGTCAAGAAAGAGAGATGAGAGGAGCTACAAAAGGGCCTTGGAGTATTGAGTGGTTGGATAATAAAAAGGCAGATGAGATTCACTCTGGATAAATGTGGAGTGATGTATGTAGGGATCCTCATTTTCATATGAAGCCTGAGCTCTGAGCTGACTATTATAAATCAGGAGTGAGATCTTTGTGTTAAAACTGGAGATTCTATGAAATGTCAGCTGGGTGCTTGGCAGCTGCCAAAAAGCTGGCTGGAGGGGTAGGAATTCTTAGAAAAGGAATGGAAAACAGAAGGGAACGTTCCATGGCCACATAAATCCATGCGCTGCCTGGATCTTTGCACAGCCATCATCGCTCCAGCCTGGAGAGCAGCAATGGAAGCAGGTCAGGGGCTGCTGAAAGGCAGCATCTGGACACAGAATGGAGGCAGTGCAGTGCAGCTCAAAGGGAACATGCACTTGTCAGTCTGGAAGGGAAGCCGGGCGAGAGGAGGGGAAGAGCTCCGTGATGTTCTGAGCACCAGGCAGAAGGGGAGGAGAGAACTGGGTTCTTTCCAGCGAAGGCTGGAAGTGCAGAGGTTCCCAGGAGCAGCAGTTGGTTGTGCACACCCAGGAGGGCTGGGAGGGAGCACAGGAGGGGCAGCTTTTCCTGTGCACGTGGGAAGCAGTCAAGTGCAGACATTCCCCGGGGTCACAGCACTCGAGCTGCAGGGTTTGAAGCCTAAGGAGCTCTGGGAAAATGGGAACGCAGGCTTAGTCTGACCGAGGAGCTTGGCCAGCTGCTCCTGGGCACGGCTGCAGGCTGGCAAAAAAGGCTACAGAGATCGCTGGGATGGTCTGATATTGTTGCAAATATCCAGATTTAAATCAGCTTTAGTCAAGTGTTCAGCCTGGCAGATTCCTTGGGTTTTAGTGTTGGACATAACTTGTGAAAGTAAGAGTAACTTACATGGGAGTTACTTGCATTTCATTCTTAACCCTGGTGCAACTGTGTCCAACCTGGCTTATTGTTAGGCTGGAGCTGAAATCACCTAGAAATAGTGAAAAAGGGCATCCATCCTTGCTGAGAACAAGGAATCCCAGATCTGAAGTTATTTGGAGTCTTCACAAGAAGAAAATACAACTCAAACCATTGTAATCCCCATCCCCCTCTTTTCCCAGCTTCACAGTACAGGTTCATTGGCAAACAAATAAAGGGAAAATAATGAAGGTAAAAACTTGCTCTACTTTCCCCACTTGCTTTTCACAGCTTTACTGACTTACTTTTTCCTTCTGGTACTTGCATGTAAACATATTCCTTATCTTACTTTATCTATTGGCAAGAAGAACCTGCAGCAGAAGGAAAGGACTTAACCCATGAGTCCTTACTCTGGCATTGTGCTGGAGACAAAGAATTCTTGGTGTCTGTACAGAGCAGAATGGAAATTATTCATGGTTTGTGAAAAATAAAACCAAAAAAAGTGCTTTCGGAGCATGGAGGAAGCTGTGCTAAAGCCATGTAAGTTAATAAAATAAACATGGGGATGAATTATGTATTTCCACTTGGAAGATGTCTTACAGGTTTTAGTGAGACAGGACACGGCAGAGGTGAAGGAGAACCTCCCCTGAGGAGTGGGAAGTTGCTCAGATTCCTTCAGGCCAGGCAGGGGGAGATGACTTTTCACTGCAAAGTGCTCCAGCACCAAGAGCAGGGAGCTTCCCCTGTGAGTCTGCTGCGCTGGGTCTTGGCAGGGAGCTTCTTTTTGTACCACAATTTACAAAATGACCCCGCTTGGTTCAGAAAACCACCCAAAAAACTTCATCAAAAGACATAAAAACCACAGAAATATGTATTAATGGTGAGAAGGGTTGACCATAAAACACAATCTGCTAAATTTTTTCTTGTGTGTTTTAGCTGTTACATGAAGACAGTAAAATTGTGTTCTGTGAGTTTCTCAGATTCATAGTAGGGTGCTGAAGAGTGGCTTTGCATTGATGGAAATAAAATCTTTCTCCTGGATATTCTGGCTTTAGAATTCTGGATTTTTAAATGATTTTTATGGATTTAAATATTTAAAAATATATTTAATAGTTCATATTTATATTATTTTATGGGTTTCATTTTTAGGGGTCACATTGACCATGGGTTTTGTTTGGCTCAGAAGTGCCCTGGTATGGAAATGTGACTTGGCAGGCCTAAAATGTTGGAGATGTATTAAAAACAAGTTTTGCCTGGTTAATTGTTAAATACACAGTGCATGAGTGCAAACAAAAATAAGGTTTGAAAACCTGAGGAGAACTGAGGATGTAACTCACATAATTAACAGTAATATTTCAGAATATCCTCCTAAGGAATGCCATCCCTTTGGGAAGTTTTCCTGGGGTTCCTGCTTGGCTCAGTTAATCTCCATGAACTGATGCAAGGGAAGATGGCTGGAACAGTGTAAAAAGTGGTTCTGCCTCCCTAAAATCCCAAAAATCCCTTGGAATGTTGTAGTACCACTGGCTTGGCTGATCAATGAACTGGTCCTGGGAAGTCCTCCAGGGATCTTTCACTCCACAGTAACAGGATCAAGTTTTGTAGTTTTTTGTTTCAGACTCTCCTAATAAAAACACCAAGGGATCTCATGAAAAACTCCTTGTAAGTAATCTTCTATATTTGGAATATTGTAAAACAAACAAAAAAAACCAAAAAACCAACCAAACAACCAAAAAAGCCCAAACAAAACAACAACAACAAACCAAAAACAAAAACAAAAAACCCAAGAAAAAACCAAAAAAAAAAAACCAAAAAACCAAAAACCAACGAAACAAAAAAACCAAAATAACCCAAAAACAAGGAAAAACCAACAAAAACAAACAAAAACCCCAAAACCAAAAACAAACAAACAAACAAACAAAAAGGCAAGATGCTTAAATGAATATTTTATTCCTGTTGGAAAGGAGGAGCACAACTCTGCTCTGGTTTCTGTGCCCAAATCATCAGCTCTGCAGTGCTGCTCCCTTCCCCTGCAGCAAGGCACACTGCTGGGGGATTCAAAAAGGGAATAAAAAAGCTGCTGGTGGAGCATCACCCGTGTGATAACACCTGTGATAACATCAGAGGAGAGCGAGGGCCATCCCCAGCCTTTTGAGTTCCAGCCAAAGCAGGGCCGGGCAGGAAGGGCTCAGATGCTCCCAGCAAGGTGAAGTTTCTGCTGTGAATGTTTCATTGATAAAATACATGGGGGAAATACAAATTTGGATATGGCCACGAGGGCCACAAGTCACAGGGGGTTCCTACGGAGAAAGGGGGAAGGGTTCAGAAGGGGCTTTGTACCAGGGCACTCACCTGGGCAAAGAAGCTTCAAAGGGCTGGGAAGAATTAATTTTAAAAGGGGGAAATCAAAGATGAGATGGGAGGGAGGGCAGATTACTGCATGAATAAGATTCTTCACTCTCTTTACTGCTGACAGCAAAATCCCAGTATGAGCTTCAGAATAGATGATTTTCAATAAGTTTTTTTTCCCCTGCCCTTGTTCGTGTTACTGTGCCCATCCTGGAAAAGGAAAGGGAAAGGCAGACTGAGTGATGTCCCTAAAAACTAGAGGGATTTAATTTTTGAGATGTCAAGTAAAATCTCTTGCATTCTTCAATTAAAACTGTTTATCTTATATGACCTGGCTTTGGAGAAGAGTTTTAGCTGCCTACAGCTGGGGTGCATGAAATAAATAAACTGTCAAAAACAGGAAAAAAAAAATCCCTCTCCTGTTGAAACTCTGACTTAGGAACTTTTAAATTCAGTAGTTACAGGCTGAATCAACAAGCTGTAATCAAAATCTGTAACCAATTTCTGTTATATATATCTGTAGTTATCTTTATAGAATCATTGCACAAACTTCCCTTCTAGAAGCAAGTAACAATTAAGTTGTCAGGAAACAAGATAGATGGAGCTGATTAGGAAGGCTGCTTTTATTGTGACACCATATAATTACAGAGCTCCTCCAGCCCCTCAAATTGAGATACAGATACATATGTGTGTGTTTGGAGTTAGATTGGTTCTTCAAAATTTGGGTGGCACTGACCAAAATGGGGCCCAGGTCTGTCTGGATTCCCCATGGCTTTTTCTGGCTGTCTGGAATTTGCTCCCACTGAGAGTTATCCACGTTGTGATCCCAAACTGAGGCATTGTCCTGAACATTTCTCCTGTGTAGAACAATGCTTGAGCCTCTAGAGAGAGATTGAAGGGACCTGAAGTGCCAGATCCTGGAATGGGAAACCCCTCTGTGGGCTCCAGCTGGGGGGAGAACAAACAAACCAACAGGTCCTGACAAAACCTCTTCAGAATGGAACAACCAACAGTTCTGTCCTAATTTCAGGTGATGAGGTGCATTTCTTTCTTCTGTGCACATGGAATGAAAATCAGTAAAAAGCCATTTTTGGATAGAAGTTTTAAATAATTTAGAGCAACATGGCACCGACCTTCCTGGGCTCTGGGCTGCTTTCTGACTCAGAGGGTTGATCCAAATGAGCTGCAGCCTTGCAGCAGCTGTGGGAGATCAGCACAGCACCAAACTCATTTTATATGGGCTGAAGGAAGGGGAAACGACAGCTGATGCCATAGGGGCAGATTTTGGCAGACAATAACAGAAGTTTTGGTTCCGGTCTCAGCACACGGAATTTAAGTTGGCAATTTGGACTTGAGGCTCTGGGTTTTACTCCTTAAGTAGGAGGGTTTGGGTAGTCAAGGTCAAAACAATTTTTTGTCATTGACAAAATGTTTTTGTTTTTTTTTCCTTCAGGCATTAATAACTCTTCACTCAGGGTAGCATTTTTTTTTTTTTTTTTTACTTTTAAAAAGTATATTTTCGATAGGAACTGCTGCCCATTAAAACTTTGGTGGGAATACAGCTTTGGCTGTGCAGCCCTGTGATATATGTTAATAAGAAATCTATATAATTTTATAAATGTATGTATGGAGTGAAGACTTTATTTTATTCCCTCCCTCAGCTGCTTTGCAGGTCTTGGCATAGCAGCGTTTGCACATAGTTAAGCTCTTTAAGGCTCAGTGGAAATGAATTTCTTCTCAAGTCCATGCTCCAGAAAATGCTTGTCTTCACTGGACTCTTGTGAAGATATTTAAATTTCTGAAAAAAAAAAAACAAAAGATACAATTTGCAGGAATTAATTCAGTTATTTATGGAGATTTGCATTTACTGTCTATAGTGAAAGCAAATCTGGGGTCCTGTGACATCAGAGGTAGTTTTAAAAATAAATTATTTTTTATTGAACTCACGTCTATTGCAGAGGCCCAAATCATTTTCCATAGGTTTAGAAACTTATATTTTCTATCACCTCTCTTTTCCCTTGGAAAACTGCTGTGCATGGGGAATCAAATTGGATAAGGCAGATGAAATAATGGAGAATGGGATATTCTGCCCTGCTGGTGTTGGTGCAGGGACTGTGCTGGGGGCATCGTGCCCCTGGAGGATCTGAACACTCGAAAATCACATTTTTTAGAGTGGCTACCCCCTCTAAAAGATGGTTCCTGAGGTCTGGCTGGATGAATTCGTCCCAAACCAGTGAGATCTGCTGGGAAATTGCTCTCCTGGTGTTTACAGCTCAGTATTGTCCCTTTCCTGGTGAAGGCAGGTCCTGCTGAGGTACAAAAGGGGTTTAGACAATTGCTGGCTCAATATAATGGATGTTTTTATGCTCTTCACATGGAGGAAAGGTAAAATGGAACATGTATTTTTGTTGTTTTTTTCTGGAGGTAAAATTCTAGTTTGCGCTTAATGGTCTGCTCTGTCCAACAAATCTGTCAGACTAATCTGGATTAAAGCAGCCAGGAATTCTGCTAGAGGGACCTATAAAGAAGCAAGAGTTTGTAGAGGAAGGCTTTTGCCAGCTTCCCTGAGATGTTTTCAAAGGCCACCAATTAGAGCAGAATCGTGGGGACAGTGATGGTGTCTGAACAGCTTCACTCGAGGTGCTGCAGCATCACTACACCTCTATAAAACCACGTACTAACCAGAAAAAGTATTGGCTTTGATACCTGTCTTGTTGATTCTTTTCTAAGTGCCTGTGAGGAAATTTTAATTGCATAAACTGCCAGTGTTCCCTTCTTACCTACAGGGAGGTATTTGGATTTTACTGATGGTGGATAAAGCTTTATTTTTTTAATGCCTGCCCTAAGGGCTTCAGTTGTGAGGAACTTGAATTCTCCCTGTGGTGGTTTGATACCTGCTGAAGAATCTGGTTGAAGTCACTGATTTGAATGTTGCTTTAGCTCCAAGAATATCTTAGAAGAAGTATCTGTCTCCTCGAGTGAAATGACACAGATTGCCTCGATGATGTGATTCGTATGAAATGAAGCAAAAACTGAATAAAACTCCAGTGATCGGCGTGATTGGGGCTGTGTTATAATTAAACACTGAAAGAACTCAAAGCAGGAAAATTAAGTGTTGCTATTCTTCAGCTATCTGTGCAGAAGGGATTCACTTTCTGGTGTTAATCTTCCTCAGACTTTGGAGCTACAGTTCACACATACAATAGAAACAGACATCGGGACATTACATGGATGGTTAGGATGAAAAGTGGTAGAAATGGAGGATTAGCGGGTTTTTAAATGTCTTTTAAAAGACTTGTGTTAATTTTGGGGGTGTATTTGTCAGCACTGAAGGGCTTAGATTTCAAATGCTGAAATTACTTAGAAAAGAATTAAAATCTCCCATGGAAATAAATGTAAGTATTTTCAGTTTGAAGTCCAAGCAAATCTGTAATTTTCACAGCCAAGAGCCAGACCAAAGCTGTGTATATGAAAAGAGAAACATAATTAAGAGATGTAAGCTCAATAGTAATCTTCTTGTCCAAAATGCATTTATAATCATACCATAGTCAGAATAAGGATGAAGTTATGGAAAGTTAAGCAATGAAACCACTTTTGTCCCCAAATCAGAATTGTCTGCCTTAGCAGACAGAATAATGCTTGGATATTTTTTAGGCGTATTTTAAAAAAAACCGAAATTGAGCAGCATTTGCAAAAGAGGATCAGTGCTTGAGAAGCATCTCCTTGAAAGTGGTGTTTGAGTTGAAGCCTGGCTCTGCCAGGGCACAGCCACAAAACGATGCCCAGAGAAAGATGTGGTGCAGAGATCAGCACTCTCCTCAGAGGGTGGCATGCAGCAGTGCTCGGTTCTGCCCTGCTTTGATGAGGTTCTGAAAGGAAAATCCTTCTGTGAGATGTGAACGGGGCTGGTGAAACAGATTAGTGTAAGATTTCTTTTGAGCCAAAATGTGGAATGAAGGGCAGTAACACTGGAGATGGAAAGGAAGCGGGGACCTGCTGAAAGAGCAGCCTTGGTGGGTGTGAATGGTGCTGGGATCAGTGCAGGCTGCTGAGGGCTGAGCTGCATCCCCTGCCCCAGGTGACTGTTCTGATGTGTGACCTGGCTTGAGGCACCCAGCAGTGACTGGGACCTGGGTTTGCTTCCGAAGTTCTGGAAAAGGCAGAGAGGGGGTGCGGGAATCACAGGATCCCAGCGTGGGTCAGGCTGAGGGAGCACAGGGGATCTGGTGCCACCTCCCTGCTCCAGCAGGACCAGCCCAGAGCACAGGGCACAACATTGTGTCCCCAGAGCTCTGGAACATCCCCAGGGAAGAAGTTGTGCTGCTGTGCAGGGGGAGCTCCCTGGGCTCGGTCCCTGCCGTTCCTCTGCTGCCATCGCTGGCCCCGCAGCAGAGCCCGGGCCCTGCTCGGAGCCTCCCTGCAGCCAGGGCCAGCCAGGGCTGAGGCCCCTCTGGGCTGGGGCTCCTCTGGAGGCTGAGCAGCCCCAGCTCCCTCAGCCCGAGCTGGGCACGGAGCTGCTCCAGGCCCTTCCTCACCTGCGCAGCCTCCGCCGGCCCCGCTGCAGGAGCTCCCTGGCCCTGCTGGGCTCGGGATCCGAGCTGGGCACGGCGCTCCAGAGGAGCCTGCAGGGCTGGGCACAGGGCAGGATCCCTGCAGAGGAGCCTGCAGGGCTGGGCACAGGGCAGGAT
>VZTX01002548.1:0-21385 GCA_013400915.1 Pardalotus punctatus | reverse complement strand
CTGGGCACAGGGCAGGATCCCTCCAGAGGAGGCTCCAGGGCTGGGCACAGGGGCAGGATCCCTCCAGAGGAGCCTGCAGGGCTGGGCACAGGGCAGGATCCCTGCAGAGGAGCCTGCAGGGCTGGGCACAGGGCAGGATCCCTGCAGAGGAGCCTGCAGGGCTGGGCACAGGGCAGGATCCCTCCAGAGGAGCCTGCAGGGCTGGGCACAGGGCAGGATCCCTGCAGAGGAGGCTCCAGGCCTGGGCACAGGGGCAGGATCCCTCCAGAGGAGGCTCCAGGCCTGGGCACAGGGCAGGATCCCTCCCTGCCCCGCTGGGAATGCTCCTCCTGCTGCCCCCAGGGTCCCGTTGGCCTCCTTGGCCCCAGGACACTCTGCTGGCCCCGGGACAGCTCGGTGTCCCCAGCTCCTTCCCCCCAGAGCTGCTCCAGCAGGGCCCCCCAGCCGGTGCTGTTCCTGCCCTGGTGCAGGACCCTGAAGGAGAAGAAGGTGATGAGGTGATGCAGAATTGGCCGATGTTTTCTGTCTGCATCCTGACTCGATCCTGCTGGCCGCTGGTGCTGGAATTCAGCAGAAAATAAACCTGTTTGTATTCCAGCTGCTGCTCAGAGATCAGTGGGGCTGGGAGCGGCTGAATTTCTGATAAAAGCTAATTCAGCAGCACAATTCTGGTGGAGTTCAGGAGGTGTTGTTGCCTGGGCACAGATGCACAGATGGTGCAGGCACCAATCCACTCCTAGGGGTCTGATCCCATTCCACAGGGGCTTTGCACAATCCAGACCCAGAAACAGTGTGGTTAATGAAGCCACAGGGAAGCAGGTTTGGGATTGAAGTCACCAACACACAGAATGTTAATATGTGTCATGACAGGATGAGCAGTAAGAGAGATCTAAAGAAGCTCCAGCTTTGCACCTGGAGCACACGAGGAATATCCATTTATACCTCGTGTGCTCCAGGTGCAAAGCTCACCTGGAACTGTCCCTTTAGGAGAGGAGGAGAAGCACCATCCACGGATCAGTGTTGAGCAGGCAGAGATGTTCTCTTCTTCCTCCTCCTCCTCCTCCTCCTCCAGAGGTTTTTTCCTCCTCCAGGCCTTTCTGCCCTCATGCCCCTTTATGTTATAAATTTGGGCCTGTCCCAGTGAAGTGGAACAACCACAGATTTTATAGCACTAAACAGAGGAGCTCAAAGCCAACACTCATTTCATTGTCTCCTCTAAGAAATGGAAGAGTGAATTGGATTTTGGCCCTTTCTTTGAGCAGATAAACTTGATTTAATTTGGCAGCATGGGCTTAAGTGCGTTGCCCCAATAGGCCAGCATCTCTGTCTCAGTTCTGTACTTTTCTTTTTAATTTTTTTGCTCCCTTTGTTGCTATTGTGAAAGTGTTAAAGCTGGTTTGAGCTGTTTCTTTGCCTGCTGAATGCAAGGTGCACCCTTTGCCAGGGCCCATTCACTGCCCTGCTCTGATAAGGCTTTTTCTTGAGTCTCCTTGGGGGCACAGGCAGGACTTGCTGGGAACAGAGGTGCCCACAAGTTCTGGGCACACTGGGCTGGGAAGCAATGAAGGAATTTCAAAGCCAGCTAATTTTCTCTTTCGGTGCTTTATGGGTATCAGCACGCAGAAGGGAATTGGCAGTTACTGGAACTTCTTAACAAAGAGCAGTTATTTGCATCGAGCTTCTAAATCTAAATTTAAAGAGAGCTGTCCCCAAAATAAGGCCCAAATTAGCCTTTATTGCTGAAGGTAAATTTAGTAACTTTACAACATCTGAATTTAGGCTTCTGAATGGGCCCTCACACTGAAGACATGGCTCCTAGACACTTGGGGGCTCACGAATCCCTGACTGGGCTTAATTTTGCCAAAATTATCAGGATTTGGTTAAACTCATCTTGGGTTTGCAGTTGCTATCATGTGTTCTCAGTAGATCATGGTTCAGTTAAAAAAACAAACAAACAAACAAACAAATACCAAAATGCCTCAAGGTTTATAACCTCTGACAGAGTTTCTAATTTTTTAATGTATTTTGTTCTTCCACGTGCTGGCTTTTCTCCATTTTTACTCTGTGTTGTACCTAGAATTTTACAACTTTGAAGTATGAAGGCACTGTGGATAATCAGCACTTGGTGGCAGGCCCAAGCAGCTCCAAGATTTATGAACTGAGATTACTCCTGATCTGTTGTAGATTTGGGAAGACTGCTCCAAGACATAGAAATATTTTTTTTTATGGTTATGCTTCCAGTTAACACAAATGAGTCCATTAAAGTAACAGCTGAAACTTGTAATTATATCCAAAGCAGAATTGGGCAATGCAATCTTCACAGTACTGCTACAGTTGGGAAAAGTCAGTGAAAAAATCAGCAGCATGAAATTAAAAAAGAGACCATTCCCACAAATGCTGCGTTCTGGAAGTGCTGTGAAGCAAGTTTTGCTCTGTGTCCTTTGGTTTTGTAATTGGAATACATCTCACAGTTAAACCTCTCCCAAAATGCTCAGTTCTAACATGCAATGGCTTGGGGTTTCTGTTTTGTTGTTCTCATTGTTTATTTTGTTTGTTTGGTCAGTTTTTTGTAGTTGTTGATTTTACCAGAATTGCTCATTTTACCATCTCTGTGTGAGTAGTGATTTGAGACCTGCTTGGTTGGGTGCTGGCTGTCTGCATGCCACCACTTAACACGTGGTCAGGAAAACCAGCTTTACCTCTCCAAAACGGAAAAGCAAAAAGAAGTTGATGGAAACTGTGAGGAGCTGGCAGCAGCAGGCTGAGAGCTGGGCTCGTGTTGCTACACTCAATTCAGTCAAACCAATAGAGCTCAGAGCTGCTGTGCCCTGCCAGCCCTGGTGGCTGGGTTTGTGTCAGCGCCACTGATCTTCCAAGACCTTCCCACACAACTATTCTGCTTATTAACCATGTTTGTGTCAGTGCCACTGATCTTCCAGGACCTTCCCACACTGTCGCAAAATGTCAGTTATTGTAAAATCCACACCACCACCAATGTCGCGGGAAAACCCATCTAAGGGAAAACTCATTTAAGAGCAAACTCATTTAAGAGAAAGGACCGTAACTCTTCCGCAACGACAAGGGGAAAAAAGCAGTCAATGACCAATATGATCAATAGCAAGCTTCAATCAGTTTATTTTTCAGGTTCACAGCATTAAGTACATTTTTGCAGCACCTAGCAATGTTACCTGTCATAAAATCATTGGTTAGTAAGACTACTTGTCATTCTATTATTGGTTAGTTGTACAGTCACATCAACCTGCTCCCACCTGCTCGTGGTCCCTACAATCTGATTTTTTGTATTCTCTTGACTACAATTCCTCTTTCATAGGCCTCAGTACTTTCCAGACCACCAAGGACATCGTCCTTGCAGTTATCTTCAAAATTCTGCCTTCTGCTCGCACAATGCCCTTTCTGTGCTCTGCAGGGGCAAACTCTGCAGAGACACAGACTCTAGCATTCCATGGCCGCCTTGCTCTTTGAGCCATTTCTCCACACCACACAACTATTCTGCTTATTAACCACATTTCCAGGCAATGTTCTCCACCTGGCTTGTGGGAGCAGGTGGCAGGTCAGAGATGAGCTGATTATTCCTGCACTGGGAGCTTTCCTGGGGACACTTCCTACCAGGATACTTCTCCTTGGAATAATGCCCTTCTAACTCAGAAGAATGTCTGTTATTGATAAAAGCTCCGTGGTTTATGAAAGGTGCCGCAAACAGCTGAAGTTCAGTTTCTTTTTACACCCCTGAGTGAAAAATCTTCCATTTCATTAGTGGTTCTACTGGGAACTGAGAAACCCAGTCCTGGCATTTTGGTGGCTCCTGAGAGCCTTCCACTACTCTGTGCCCTGCTCAAGTTGGACAAATGATAAATTATTCTCTTGAGATCTATGGATGTAGGAGGCTGCTTTGGGATTTTAATGAAATTGGTGCTGTTCCAAAATAGCTCTTGGAGGCCACAGGTGAGTTCTGTTCCAGAACACAGGAGTGGAACTGAGCTCTCCTGTGAGCCTGAGTGCAAATTTGCATCACTTTGCAGGAGAACTGAAAGGGAGAAAATCCAGTTGGCTGTTTTCCTGAACTGGTCAACTAACCTGTTGTATTAGGGAGAATATAAACATTCTTTTGGGTACCGAGAGGAGTGTGTTTAGGGCCAAACCCTGGCTATGCTGAATAGTGAAGCGCAAACTCAATTTTCAGCTTTGTCCCTGAGGTGGGGTGAGTTACTGGTGGTTACTGGAGTCTGCTGGGAGGCTGGGCTCCGAGTGTGGCACCTGTGAAAGTCCCTCCAGCAGGTCAGTGTGAGAGTTAAGCTTCTGACAGATTCCTGTAGGGGTGGAGGGTGTTTTAAAGCAAATTACAATTCCCTAATCAGCTGTCATTGCTGTCGGCGTGCTTGGGGATGGCGTGAGGGAATGAGGGAGACCTGTCCAGGAGTCCTCTGAGGAACTGGGATGTACTTACAGATCACCCCAGGGCCCTGCTTGGCCACTGAAACGTGAAGGAAATGCAACAGCAGAGAAGTGAACGCCTCCAGGCTGCTGGTGTGGAGCTCTGTGCACCTTTAAACTTCCCTAAACAGGGGTGTGTCTTTCTTACTCCTCCTGCTCTCTAAGGTCCCTTCCAACCCAAACCTTTCCATGATTAAAGGATTTCCTCCTTTTTGCCGGCATCTTCAAAGCCCCAGATCTGCACTGCAGTTGAGGAAATATTTCTCAGCACAGGGCTTGTTTGCATACACAGAACTGTCTTGAAACATTGAAGCTTAATTTTGATGGAGAGGTTGTAAATAATAACAGTGCTGGGGATCCTTGTGCCTTGTGCAGACACAGAGATGCTGCTTATCCACATTAATAGTCTGAACTTCCTGAGACAGTAGAGGATGCTTATTTATAAAGAGTTGAGAGCATTTGAAGAGTTTGTGACTAAAAATCAACTTTCTATTAATTTGAGTTGCAAGCATTGATGTTATCAAAGCTGAGCCTATGAAAGATGTTGAGGGTTGGAGGGGAGAAATTGGCTTCCTCTGAGGGAACAAGCAGTCTGGCACTCATTTGATCAGGGAATTCAAGCCTCAGAAATTCTAGCTAATGCCTGAGTGTTCCTATTTCTGTGTCTTCCAAAAGCCTGCTTATGTTGGAATTCCAGAAATAGATGAGAAATGGGATGATACAATCGTTCTGTTGAACTGGAGAAAGAACATGTGGACCTGCATGGATTTGGGGTGTAATGAAGATCTGAGAAACTCTCCTGTTGTGCTGCTTTGTGCTCTTGTGCTGTAACAAACAATGAAATAATGGGTGTTGTTGCTTGGGTGGTTTTTTTTGTTGTTGTTTTTTTGCTTTTTTGTTTGTTTGTTTGTTTGGGTTTTTTTTGGGGGGTTGTTTTTTTGGTTTTGTTTTTATTTTTCTCTTTTTCTTCTTTTTCTTTTTCTTTTTCTTTTTTGTTGTATTTTATTTTATTTTTCTTTTTAATGTCTACCTGCTCAACAAGAACCTGGTCCTTTGTGGGATATCTGCAGACTTATGCTCTAAGGACCAGGCTTTCAAAACTCACCCCCTGTAAATAACTTGAGTTCGGATGGGGAATATTTTAACAGATGATTTATCAATTACATCAGAGCTGTTATGTCCTGAAGAAAATAAACCAGGCCTTCCCATGGTACAGGTAAAGGGAGGCTGCCTCAGTGCTTTGTGATGCTGGGCTTCCTCCCCCATGCAAGCTATTTCTGCCCTCCAGGCGTTGGAAAACTCTCCCCATCAATATACCTGGAAGGGCTCTTAGCTTGAATTCCTCCTTTTAAACATTCTCCTTTAGTTTGTCACCTGCAGGAAGGCTGGCCTATAAATAGCACAGGTAGTAACTCATTTGTTTTTCTTCTCATTTGGCTTATGAAACGCTGATTTGCTTGCACTTGCATTTTTGGGCTATTCTTTACCTTCCAAACGAGTGGCTTTCATCCAAATTTTCAATTAATGCTCTTTGTTCTGCCCATTCCTCTCACTTCTACAAATAGGACTTTTTTCCTTTGGCACTGCACTCGTTACTGTAGAAATTTTACAGAATTTCAGGGTCTGTTCCATTGCATGGGTGTTGCTTTAATGGGGGAAAGTCAGTCATAAACCGGGATTTGAGAGGTACTTTTAGATTTCAGGTGGGTCAAATATAAACTTGATAAACTTAAAAATACAGCTGATGGTAGAACCCATTCCTCTCCTCTGTAGTAGTTTGAAACTAAGTTTAAAGAAAAATTTAGGTTTGAAACTTCCCTGGGCTGACAATTAAATGTTTTTCTCTTGAATTCAGTGCCCATTTCAGTGATCCGCCAACCTAGCCTCCTCAAAATAGAAAGTTTTTTACCTCTTTGCTCTCCATGTAGACAGTGTTATTTTGACAGATACCACCTGCAGGAAGCTCACAGGACAGGAACTGGAGACACAAGAGAATTGAAACTGCATTCCAAGGCTGGTGATTAGGTACTGGCAGAAATACCAAGAGTAAAATCACTCTTTGGACTTCTTGTTCTAAACTTGGCAGTGACCATCACAGTTAAAAGCTGTAACATCCTATTATCCTGAGAAATTTTCTGAGAAAACTTGGGAATGACACCACTGGGGTTGACAAGTGAATTTTCAAATGGCTGCATTCCTCAGCTGATGGTGAATCCGTGGCCTGTAGCCACAGCTCCGTGAAGTAACTCCAGAGATACTTCATGCTCCTCTGCTAAATATTTTTTATTATTTTATAAGAAGTTAGTAGTGAATAAAATCTCTTCCTGAAGAAAGACTGACAAATGACAGTGGAATGCAAAAGAGCCTGTCCCTTTCTGTTCTTTCAAAACAAAAGCTATTTTTCTTGCACAAGGTTTATGTCTTCTTTTCGCTTTTCATACAAATTATTATTGTGCCAGTAATTCATTGCAGAGGACGATGTAGGGCTCCCTGACTGCATGGGTTCTTAATCTTAGTGAATTCAGTAAGCAAATCAATGACCTTACCTGTGAAAGAGGACAGGGAAATCAAGAAAATGCTCTTTTCACGTGTGTTGGTGTGGTTCTGTTGTGCACTGCTTCACCAGAATAAAGGCTCTCTCCAGCTGAACACCAGGGTTGTTAATGGAGCGCGACACTTTTGGGTTTCAAGTGCCAGGAAATGAAGAAAATGAGAGAAAACAATGAAGTGCTTTACATTCTGCTATCTCATTTAAGTACCATTTTCTCCCGTGTAATTGCCTTGGCCCAGCCATATGAAAATGACCATCTTGTGTTTATGCTCTCCTTAAAAAAGTCATTCCCTGCTTTTCCTCTTTTTGTTTTCAAAGGAGAACATTTGGCTTCTTAAAAGGTCAAGTATTTGACATTCATTATTTCTTCCATTTACTCCTGGAACAAATTAGACAACTTGCAGTAGTTCAAGGGAGATGGAAACCGCCTGTAATCAGGGCAAACAAAAAGTGTGTGGTGAAGGAGCGGTGCCAGCTCTGGCTTCTTATATCTGCTGCCTCCTACTCTATTTTTAATGTATTTTATTTTCTTTCTCGTGGCAGTGGCCTGGGTTTCCTCTCTTAATTAATTCCATCGGAGTAATGATGTTTTTCTTGGCGGGAACTTTGAGCCAAGAACACGGGCAGAGGAGATCCTACAGAATTTTTCCAGCTACTTTCCCAAATAAAAAAGCAAAACAATGAAAAGAAATTCCCCAAACATTTGGATTGGTTTTCACAGACAACTTAATGAACCATGTTTTGGGTGAATTTTTTTAAATTTTTTTTTTTTGGTCCTAAACACCTGACTTTCTCAAAAGGCACAGAATTAGCTAATGAGCTTTTCTTGTTGAGCTGAACCTCAACGAATGCCTGCATGTACCAAAATGGATCACAGATCCTGATCTGGGATTTTGAGATATTTCTGTTATTTTCTCCCCCTCTTATGGCTTCGATCCTGGACTTTTCCATCCATACTGATGGTGTCCACTCCCGGGCTTTGAGTCCTGGCGGGATTCTTTCCCTGACATGACAGACCCGGATCTTTTGTCTGGTCCGTGTCTCCTCTTGCCCTTGGCATCCAGGAGTTTGTTGGTCAGGCCATTTAATCTGCCATTTATGTGGTCTCTGTTCCTGACCACAGGGAATAACAATAAATAGGAGTCATAAGCCTCTTTTTGAACCTCAGGATCAGCTACCAGAGCACCAGACTTATTGATACACTGCGAGAAATTATCATCTTTTAGAATGGGTGGAATCTGTGGAAAGGGTTTGGTTTGGTTTCTTTTAGTTTTCAGAATTAAGAGTTTCATATGATCTTAAGAGCAGGCAGGATGATGGACAAACTGTCTTTTTGGGGAGAGAAATCAGGGCCTTGATGGCTTTTAGCTTTTGTGTGGTTGCTGGATTTTGGTTTCTGGGAGGGTTTTTTGGGTGGCTTTTCTAGTTTTGGAGTTTTTTTAGTGAATTTTTTTTTAAAAGGGTGGGCTGATGTTTTAAAGCCCCATTCTCTGACCAGCAGACATAATGTTAATATTTGGGGTTTTTTTAAAATCTTCTGATGCATAAGTGAAAATGAAATAATATATCCCACCTGTTTTCTGTGGTGTTATCCTGCAAAGGTAATAGAAAACCACAGGTAACCATTTCCTTTTTTAAGCTGGAGGATGCCATGTGCAGCCTTTCCAGCAGATCAGCTTTTGGGATAGAGGGAAACTTCACCCCAAACCCTGAGTGCAGTTCCCAGTGCTGAGCTAACATCCCTTTACCTTCCCTGAATGTTTTCCACTGGAGTTATCGTGTAGAAAATTCAGATTTGTCTGGGGTTTGGCCTCTTTCTGGGAGGTGCCTTTGTTGTGTTTTCTGTGTCTTCAGCACCCCTATGTTCCTCCCTGCCTCTCCTCATCCCCGTGAGCAGAGAGGTGAAAGATTTTGCTCTCTTGGGGAAGGTGTGCTCACTTTTGGGGTGATTTTTATGTGTTGAGATGGGGGAAGAACCTTCTGCTTCTTTCAGTCTCCTCTGAAAGTCTCAGCCTTTCAGGGATAGGAACTGGAAGGGAAGAGTGAAGAGTAATCTCAACTTTATTTGTGCCCTGGGGTTCTCTGCTTCCTTACCCCCATGTGTGGGGTGGACTAATTCCCTCTGGCAGATTGTGGGGTGCACTGCACTGTTACTTGGAAGGACTGGGAAATGCCACATGCTTGTAGTGGTGCTGTGTCAAAAAATTCCAGTTTCATCCAGAGCAGCTCGTTTGGATGGATTAGAGCCAAACAATCCTCGTGTTTTCTCTTTGGTCAGGGGTTCTCACCGTGAGGGAAATTAGAGTGTGAAAGGTTCAGCAGTGACACGTAATCGTGGGTTACTCCCAGCGTGGTCAGTGAAAAAAAGTGACTTTCTGAAGATTTTGACATCCAAATGACTCGTTCCCTCCTGGAAATCTTGATGAATAAATATTTGTGGCTGTCGTGAGTTTGCCTCCCAGCGACTTCCAGAGTGATCCCATTTTCTGAGTGGGATCTGGCCCTCCTGTACAGTAAACCTCCTGCAGCAAAGACCACGTGGTGTTTCTTGAGGCGCAAAAGGCAGAATGGCTGCTTTAAATATTCCTTTGGGACCCTGTGGGATTTTTTGTAAGTGCTCAGACTGATCAGTGTGGGTGCTGCTGGTTGGTGTTTTACAGATGCTTGAGCAGACAAAGGCTCAGAGATTGTCCTGAAAGTTTTTAATGTAAAGATCTACATCACGTAGATCCAAAAGATGATCAGCAGGAGCTTTGCTTAGAGAAAAACGCAAGACCAGAGTGTATTACAGCTGAAAGTTCTGATATTAACACTTTGTTCTTTAACTTAGATGAGGGTGTAAGGAAACACAATTTAACCCTGGATTTAGGGAGTTGGAGATGTTACTGCTCAATCTGTTTGGATGGTCAAGGTTCACTAACGGCAACTTTAAAGGCTCCATTTTTATTTATTGAAACAATTCTCATTAAAAACCCCCAATAAACACACAAAAAATCCCCCACCACACACCAAAAATATACTCCATTTACACATTGAATATGCTCTCAGTAGGAAATCTAACTTGCAAAGCAGAGTAAGTGACATGTATTGGTAAACATCAGGTGAAGGATACTTGGGATGCATGAATTCTAATTTCTAGTGCACATCTAAATTCTTGCACTCCTAAATTCCAAAGGAGTTGCATTTTAGTGAAGTTGTCAGCAGCATGTGATGGAGAGAGCAAGTTTGAGTAGTTCTGATAAAGAACTTCAGCCCTTCAGCTTGGAGATGGCAAAATGTGGTTTTTTTTCATACTGAGCAAAGAGTATTTTTTTGTCCTTGAATGATTTTAAACTTTTTTTTTTTTTTTTTTTTTTTAAAGATGAAAAAATGGTGCTGTGGTATTTGTTGTTCTTCTTCCCTATTGTCCTTGTGACCCACTTTTTACACTACAGCATTATCCTTTGTTTAGCCCCGAGAAGAAGGGAAAGAACTCTGGGAAATCAAGGTGGATTCAGTCGACACAATGTGGATGTGGATGGGCACAGAGCTAAAAGCAGGTTGTGATGGGAGATGCTTTCTCTGGAATGACACCTCCCTTTTTTAGGGGAAAGCTTGATCCCATTGCAGTGCAAAGGTCTGAGCCTGGGGGGCCTGTAAGGACAGGAATTCTCACCTGAAGGGGCTGCCCAGCCTTGGGAATGAGGAGCTGCTCTTCCCTGGGGATTTGTCTCACCAGAGGCAAATCCAAATGTGAACAGGGACAGCAGATTTTTTCCTCCTGGCTCACAGGAGCAGAAAGGAAAAGCAGGGGGAGGAGAACACAATCTTCTTTGTGAGGAATATACAGAATTTCTGCTTGCAAGCCATCCCTGCTCTGACAGACGCCACTTACGCCGTTCTCTGTGTACACAAGTGTGTGCTCTCTCAAGAAGCTTTCTGGAAATCTCTTCAAAATTAAGAATCCCGAAGTAATGCCTCTCGAAGCCCTGTGTGCCTATGAGTCTTTCAGGCAAAGTGAAATCTTGTTTTGTGCTTAGGCGAAGTTAAGCAGGACTAAAAGAAATACCTGAATTACATGACAACATTTCTTCTCAGCATTCCCAAGCATCTTTTCTGTTCAGATTTACTGCCGAGTGTCATTAAATCCTGAGGATGGTGATTAAACCCCAGCCCATTTAATCCTTCTTTCAGAGATCAAATGGCAATAAATAAGCACTGATCTAATGGCCCTGGCAGAGTTGGAGCTGCAGCAGAGCAAGTGACAGTGATGTGCTTTACTAAAGGCTCCTTGGTCCTGTACTCTCTCTGTCTGATGCTTCCAGGGGTTTCCAGGGGTGGCCATGGGGGGGCAGGCACTGAGCTGGCAACAGGCTCAAGGCAAAATCGAGAAGATGCTGCACTAATTCATGATCTCTTCCTTAAAGGACACCGTTTGCTTTCACAGCAGAATTCCTCGCAGCTGCAGCACACCTGGCTGCCCCCAGAGCTCCCATCAGGTGTGGATATGAGCTCAGCAGCAGAGGAAGAGAACGCTTCTCTGCACACCAGTGCCATCTCTTCATCATCCTGCTGCAGAGAGGCACAGAGTGCAATCAGAGCCATCCCTTTGCTCCGCTGCAGGAACAACACGTGGCCTGATTCCTGCTTGTTGAGTCTGCCTGCAAAGCTCTCAGAATTATCCAATGGATGGTTTTGAGGTGCCTATAAATCAGAGATTGCTTCGTAACAATTGATCAGTGTGTTTGAAAAGGCCCAAAAAAAACCCGAACCCCAAAACTTGATATCTGCGATGCTGTCACCCTTGTGGCTTGAATTCTCAGCTGTTATGAAGCAACGATCCATGCACATCAAAATATAATTATTGAATCTGGAAGCACAGCAGCAGTTGCTGTATAGGCAAAAGGAAAAACAGAAGGAACAACTCTTCCCAGTGCCTGTGGTGCATCTGACTCACCGTGTGAGTGCAAACAAACACCTTGGTGTGTATTTGTACAGATACCACGGAACCATGGAATGGTTTGGGTTGGAAGGGACCTTAAGGCTGATTCAGTGCCACCCCTGCCACGGCAGGGACACCTGCCACTGTTCCAGGCTGCTCCAAGCCCTGACAACTTCCCTGTCCAACCTGGCTTTGGGCACTTCCAGGGATCCAGGGGCAGCTCCAGCTTCTCTGGGCACCCTGTGCCAGGGCCTGCCCACCCTCCCAGGGAACAATTTCTTTCTAACACATGAAATTTCTACAGCAGCAGCTGTAGCTCCTGAGCTCTCAAGCCCTGCTGTTCCTCACCTGTGAGGAGCAGCTGTATTTTGGCAGCCAACACGTTCTGCTCTGTGCTGTGCTCAAGCATGAAGGTCAGATGTGCCCAAGAACCCCATTCCAGGGAAAATGTGTTGGGAGAGCCTGTGCCTGCCACAGTTTGTTCCCCTTCTGCTGATTTTCCGTGGCAGTAGCAGCTTTCCTGCACTGAATTTCCCAAACCCATGCACGTGGGCACTTCAGGCAGTGTTGGCATCAGAGCCACTGGGATGCTGTGCAGGGGAATAGCCACAGTCAGACAGCAAATGTGCTCCCAGACTCCTGGAGCAGGAGGTGACTGACCCAGGACTGCTTTTCTCCAATAAATTCTCAGCTCAGTGGTTCCCCTCAGCAGCTCAGTTGTCCTCACACTGAATTACTAGGCTGGTTTTTCCTTTATTGTCATTGAATGCTTCATATTTTGATTTAATTTAATTGGCCCCGTTGGTTTCCTTCCAAAGCTGTGCAAGAGTCCCAGGGCAGCACCCCTTTACAGCCACGTCCAATCCATTTGGCATTTGACTCTGTCATGCATACTTGCAGATATGAGAAAGTTTGTGTTGTTATCACCATGTGTTAAGGTCACTTCTGTGGTCCTTTTTCTTCATTTCTTTCTCTGCTGGTTCTATTTCACATGGAGTACATGAAAGGAGTAAGTCTGGTTTTCTCTGAAATATTAAAGGTCTGCACTAAAAAGCTGTATTTTTGCAGAAATTTTAGTAGTCTTTTTATAATCTAAAGTGGTTTCAGTTTGATCCTTGATGGTTATAATGGCCCAGTCCACCTCTCCATAGTTGTTTCATCCCTTGGCACAGAAAAATGCCATGTACATATAAAAATACTGGCCCCTTGTCAAGTGGCATTCCTATAAAAGATGCTTAAAAGTTAAAGTGGAGCAAATATTGAATAAAAAAAAAAACAAACAAACCAGATTTGAATGCTCAGATGCTGTTGTTCAATTTGCAAACTCAGTCTCGAAGTAGTTATTTAAAAACCTGCTATTTAAAAAACTGCCACGGCATTGGGATTCTAGTCCCTGTTTTGTATGGTGGGAATCACCTCTGTAGGAACAAATAACTCAGCCCTGCTGACCCCGATGGTGCTGCCTTGCACCACTTTAATTGAGAGGAAAACAGCAGAAACTGTGCTTTTGGCAAAAGATTTCAGCAGTCTTTGCTAAAAGGTGTGATTGCAATACTTGTTCTACTTTCAATTCCTCAATTTAATTTTTATTTTCCTTTGTGCATCATTTGAGGACTTAATTTATCTCCAGGACACCACTGGAATATTTCTATAGCAGACAAATTCTTCATCAGATAACGCTTTACAGGAGCCTTTCTCTTACTACTCTCAAATGACTTTCCTGCAGGCTTTTCCTATTCTTTTCAGACAGTCCCAGGGACCACAAGAGTGCTCTGGGGTTGGGACTGACTTCCTTCCTGCTGCCTTTGCCTCGGGAGAAGCTCTCTAGGAGAAGCCTAATCTTCTAAAGCAAAATCCCAGCTGACTGGGGATGTGGTTCCCTCCAGTAATTAAAGCTGTAACTTCACAGCAGCCCGAAAGGTGCAGGATGCAGAGTCCTTGAGCTGGGTACCAGGTTGTTATTTGTGATTTAGTCCTTAGATCTTGCACTTATTGGGCTCATCGCAGCAAATCAAAGGATTTATGGGATGTGTGGGCAGGGAGGGAAGCCTTGGAGCAAAGACAGAATCTTGCTCCCTGCCTGGAAGAACTGGGAGGGGACGGCTGGGAGCTCTGTCCCTGTCACCAACACGGATACGGGGATGTGGGGGGGTGCTGGCTGCATTTAAATGAGTGTTTAGATTCAGTCTGTGACAATCCAGTGAGGAGGCAGCTCCCTCTCCAAAAGGTCTCCTGCTCCGCTGGGTGCCAGAACAAGGCACTGTGAGCTGGATGAGAAAGCTGTTGTCTGGGCTGGGATTCAAGGAACTGCAGCATCATGCAGGAGTGGGGATGCTGCTCACCTGGAATGCAGCTGCTGGGAGGCCATTCACATCCCCAGGGAGGGGGATTCCTACAAGTGGAATGGTTTGGGTTGGAAGGGACCTTAAGGACCCCCCATTCCACCCCCTGCCATGGCAGGGACACCTCCCACTGTCCCAGGCTGCTCCAAGCCCCAGTGTCCAACCTGGCCTTGGGCACTGCCAGGGATGCTCTGCCAGCTGCTCTGGGCATCCTGGGCCAGGGCCTGCCCACCCTCTCAGGGAACAATTCCTTCCCAAGATCCCATCCAGCCCTGCCCTCTGTCATGGGAAGCCATTCCCTGTGTCCTGTCCCTCCATCCCTTGTCCCCAGTCCCTCTCCAGCTCTCCTGGAGCCCCTTCAGGCCCTGCCAGGGGCTCTGAGCTCTCCCTGGATCCTTCTCCTCTCCAGGTGAGCACCCCCAGCTCTCCCAGCCTGGCTCCAGAGGGGTCCCAGCCCTGGAGCAGCTCCATGGCCTCCTTTGGCCTCTCTCCAGCAGCTCCACATCCTTCCTTTGTGGAGGGCTCTGGGTTTTGGCAGATTTCTACATCTGAGACATGAGCAAATCCTGTCAGACCAGTGAAGTGGTGACTCAAAATGTTCCTGGTGCATGATGGTGAGAACAGGGGTGTTTTTAGTGAAAATTAATTTCTCAGAGATCTTGGGGATAGCAAAGGGCTCGTCTTTCACCACTGTCAGACTGCACAGGCCCGGGGCTGAAGGACTCTGGAGACAAGGGAGAAAACTGTGGTTCAGAGATTCCAAATGCGGAGAAGTCCTTTCCCTGCCATGGGTAGGATTGCTCTGAAATCCTTCTTGGAGGATTCTCCTGTCTGAGAGATGGCCCACAAATCCTCGTTTTCTTCGCAAGGCAGGAAAGGGCAGCTCTGTGTTGCCTGTGAAGCAGACCATGGTGGGGATCCAGAGGAGAAAGGTCATGTGTGGACACATGGATCTGCTGCTCTTTCCACTTCCTTTGATTTTTCTCTCCCTCAGGCCAAGGAAGACCTTGCTCCCAGCAATTCCCATGCTGAAGCCACTTCTGGCTGCTCCCTTTGCTGCCCCGTTTGCACCTCTCCATCACTGTTTCTTCCCAATTATTTCTTGCCCTCTAGTTCGTGGGTCTGTAGGGGTTTCAGGATTGAGTTAAATTTGGGAGCTGGCTGCCATTCCCGGTGAGGCCAGGGCTCTGTTTTCTTTTTGAGCTGTCCATGTGTGAGCACTGCAGTCTATTTTGTTTGTTACCTTTGATCATTTCAAATGTTTTCTACTGCCTTGTCAGAGTTGTGGGCCGAGGAGGATTTAGGACAAGGTGGGAAACATTCCCTAGAGCAACGTGTGCATTTTGTCTTCCTTTCCAGCTGCCTGTTGAGGCCTGTCAGAGCTTTTAGTCCATTTATTATCTCGTGGCAGTGCTTTTGTTTTCTGATCAAGATGGCCTGAGGCACAAAGTGCCCAAGCCTGAGATTCCCACTGAAAAATAGCACAATGATTTATTTTGACAAGATCTATTTACCATGAAATCGTGACCAGTGATGCTAATTTTACTGTCATTTTCAATTCATTATTAGATGAGCCCTTATTAGCTTTTCTAGCACTTTTTGCTAGCAATACTCTGACAAGACTAAAATTGCATGGCTTTCAGATTTTGGCACATCGTGGGGTTTTTTTCCCTCTCATCCCCTGGGACCATTCCCACTCAGAATTGTCACATGCAATGACACCAGATCAAATGAGCAGACACTCTGTTGCTCAACACAGAGGGTTGTTTAGGCACAGATGTACTCAAAGTCATTACATTATAAAAACAATTTTTTGAAGTAGTTTAGGATCTTTCAAACTCAGATGATTGTTTCTGGAGAGTATTCCACCAGTACCCTCGCCTGGTGCATTTGAGCTTTCCCTGCCATGGGCGGACATGGATCCTGACTGACAGATTTTGGTGGCGAGGCTTGGTCTTTTCTGGAGATAAGTGCTAATATTTTGTAAACCAAATGATTTGAAAAGCCTTGTTCAGCACCTTCACTCGAGCAAAAGTTCTCCCTACTTGACTTGGAGTGAAGCTCTGATTGCCACTGCTCTTTCTGGTGGCGTAATTCATTTTTCCCCACTCCTCCCTGCTTGTGCCTCCCACAGGCATTAGCATAAAACCAGTGTTACCACTAGATGGATCTGTTTCTTTAATAAGCCTTTGACTACCACTTGGAAAGAGAAATATTTTAGGCCTCCTCTGGTTGATATCAAGTACATGTTATCTAACTGCTCCTTGACTGCATTACTTGTAGGGCCATTAAAAAATCAGGCTTTCTTAGTCCATCAGCCTGTCCCATTCTACTGCTTTCCATGTATGGAATTAGGAAGATCTCTAGGACTCTGGAAGAAAAATGTTTTGGTTTCTTGTTGTTCATTTTTAATTAGGGGATCAGCACTGATAACCCCTCACTCACACTCTTACATGTACGTTGGAAAAATTCATTAGAATGTATCCATTGTATGACTATGACAAATGGAACTGGTCAGCCTCAATAAATTCATTAGATGTGGGCCCTGGCTGTTTGTATTTAGGAAATAGTAATTTATTGCCTTGTAAGTACTGAAAGCAACAAACATTACTTAGTGTTATTCAAAACCAATCACAGACCCATTCCTAAAGAGTTTTCAACAAAGGTAAACCTTAATTATGAGATGCAAGGGGAATTTTTGGAAGCAGGTGTTTTATCAGGTCACAGATGTGATGGCTGCAATTTATTGAAGCTTTCACTCAGCACAGCAAGAAAAGCAAATTGGTGTTCGATGCTTTGCTCTCTGTCTTGTGCTGGGAGGTTGTCCCAGCACAGGAGTGACTGGTTCAGGCAGGGAAAGGGACTTGTCCAGAAAAAGGGGACAATTGCCCCAGTTTGGTGGTGTTGTGGTGGAGGCTGGTTTGGAGATGTCCCTTCCAATCAGTGCTGCTACAACTGTAGTTGCAGTGTTTTAGAATTTTCCTTTCTCTCTCATGGAGAATATAGATAAACTGTACTTCTTGTACTTTCTTAATCTCTGTGTTTTGTGTTAGATGTTGTACAAGTCTTGACCAATAGGTCTTAGGGGGTGGATTGTCTTTGACCAATGGACACTTGTTTATTAGTGTGTATAAAAATAACTTCTTGTAAATAAATCCTTCTTCTTCTTCGCCATCTTGAAGCCTGTCTGCCTGACTTCCCTACCTGCTTCCACAAATCCCATGAAAAACAGAAAAGCAGACAACATACAACCAAATAACTGAAGATACTCATAAACACCTCTAATTCCACAGGAAGGGAAAAAGCCCAAAACCCAACCCTGCAAAAATTTTCTAAAATATTTTTTTGTACATAACACAGCACAAGAGAACTCTTAGATCTTCCTTACTTACATTGAGGGGTTTTTCCCTACAATTATAACTGTATTTATTGACTTAGTATTTGATTTAATACCTCCTCCATTTTTCTTTTAAGCCCCAGCCTTGGAAGAGCATCCCTGCCCTCCCTGGCAATTTTGATTTCAGGCTGGCCTGTCTGTAACCTGGTCCAACTTATGATAAAAGTAATTCACCATCATAATGTGCAAAATTTGCAGTTTTTGTCAACCTGCAACTGGAAATATGATTTGCCAGTGTGTTTGAACTTGGTGTTTGTTTCTACTGAGGTGTTTCTCTAGGGCTGTGCCACAGATGATGGTGACCTTCCTCCTGCTCCTGCAGATGCTCCAGCTGGTGCCTGGTGTCTGTCTCCTAAGCTCCTACAGGTGTTTCAAATAAATATAAAAATAAAAGAAATGCAGGCATTTGTTTAATCTTATTGGGCTGCTTTGTTTCTCGTTTGCTTCCACGTTGACAGCTGTAAGAGCCTAATTTTTCCAATAATCTTAATGAATGTGGATACATTTTAGGAAGCCCATTCCACACTGCAGTAACAAATAAGAACAACTTTTCTATGTGTTCTCAGCACCTGTTTTTAATATCTGCTTGGCTGTAGCGGTTGGCAGAGACACAACTTGCAGGTCTGAATTTTCAGAAGAAACAGAGGAATGGGGTAACACAAGAGGAGTGGATGTCAGTGTGCGATACGGTGTGACCTGACCTTGAATTATCAATACCCTGACTGAGTAAATCCTGTTTCACGTGGAAGTTGTGCAGGTGTGTTCACTCTGACAGTTCTGTGCTGGGATTAAGTGCAGTTGCAAACCACAGACCTTTCCTTTGCATTTACTCAATTTTTAAGCTGTCAAACAGATGAAAAGCATCAATCGCATCTGCTGCTTTCTTAATCTTTCAAACAAGCCCCCAAGTATTGGAGTTTGAGCTGCTGCTTTCTTTTATTGCTAACTTCAAAACAATTATTAGAAAGTTGTATTCAAATCTTCCTCTCCATACTTAATTGGTGATTTATGCTTAAGAGAGGGATTTTGGTCAGGGTTTATTAGCTTGAATTATTGAATTATTGTTTTATTGTGGAGCTTTTTGTTAGAATTTGCAAGCACTGTAATTATCAATATCTGAAATCACTTCAGTTCATTAATGAATAAAATCATAAACCAGAGCAGGATAATGATACCTAATTGCAACAAGCTAGATTACAATCTTTTATTTACAGGTAGGCATCAATGAACTGGGGGAGTAGGACTTGGATAACACATATTTTTCTGGGGTTTAAGATGGTTTTCTGGACTTTTTTTTCTCCTAAATAAGTTATTCCTCAGCAACATATTTCAATGCAGGGCACTCCTGGCAGAGTCATGCTTTGTATTCTTAGTTTTGCTTTTAGATGAGACTCTCTAAAGAGGTTGTAGTTCACTGCTGTGGTATTTCCAAGTTGCTTTGGATGTGGGAAAGTGCTTGGTTTTCTCCCCATTAAATTATTTAAACTAGATGAATGCTTTTGCTTTGCATTTAGGTGTTAAGGCTGTAATTTCAGCTACTTTCCCAGCAGACAGTTTGAATGCTTTTGGTGACACAAGGCCGTGGGGCTGCTCCATTACACAGCACGTCAGGAATTTCCCTGACTTTTGTGGAACAACAGTTTAAGGACGATGCACAGGAGAGCTGTCATTAAAAATGTGAGCACAGTGGTTGAGTAAAGTGCAGGTTGCTGCTCAAACTGCAGACTGATTCCAGTCTTGCCTCAATTCTGCCATGGATTTTACATAAAGTAAAAGCCAGATGTTCCTTCTAAACAACCGTGTGGTGGCTGGAGTCGAACGTAACTGCTCATTTTCACCTCACAAGTGCTCAGTAAGAATAATAATTTTCTGTCTGCAAAAACTGCTTTTAGTTTCCCAAAACTTCAGTGTTTTAGCTGAAAATCCTGGGCTGTCTGGACGGGTGTAGTTCGCTTCCATGGAGTCATTCAGCTGTGAGGGAAGACAGGATTCCTAAGGGGCTGTTTCTTGGGATGCCCATCTCTCCTGTACGTATTTTTGTTTGCTGATTGAGGGAGATTGTGGCACTTCCAGTTCCTTACCCAGTGAGTAACTGCTGCCCTTTTACCCTGGGAGAATCATTTAGGTCAGAAAGAACATTGAAGATCATGAAGTCCAATGGTTAAGTCAACATTGCTAAGCCCACCCCTCACCACCTTCCTGTGCAGCTCCTTCCAAGGCCTGAGCATCCTTTCCAGGAAGAAATTCCAACCTGAGCCTCCCCTGGCCCAGCCTGAGGCCGTTCCCTCTCCTCCTGTCCCTGTGCCCTGGGAGCAGAGCCAGACCCCCCCGGCTGTCCCCTCCTGTCAGGAGCTGTGCAGAGCCACAAGGTCCCCCCTGAGCCCCCTTTGCTCCAGGCTGAGCCCTTTCCCAGCTCCCTCAGCCGCTCCTGGGGCTCCAGACCCTTCTCCAGCTCCATTCCCTTTCCTGGACACACTCCAGCCCCTCCAGAGCTCTCTGGCTGGGAGGGACTCAAGCCTGGACTGGTTTTGTGTAAACCAACCTCTGATCAGAGACCCCAAAACGCTGCTGGTGAAACCAAGGTCATAGACAGGTGTCAATCTGCTCTTCCTGAAACTAGAATGATAGAGGAGAACACTGCTTCTGCTCCTGATCCCTCAATCCATCATTCCAAGGCTCTGAAGTCTCTGGAGTACCCTCAGACTTCTGGTTGCAACTTCACTGCTGCCTCCCTGAAAAGTCAATCACGGATAACAATCCAAGGGTTGTACTGGAATAGGAACCTTTCTCTTCACATCTTTACCCCAAGCCCCACGGCGGCAGGAGACTTCCCTAAGCACGGTCTGTTCTGCAGGTGGGGCTTTCTTCTCCCTTCAGAAGGGACTCTGGACGATTTTTTTTCTTTACCAAGGCTGTCACAGGGGCTGGCACAGGCTTGGCTTCCATGTGGCAGCTGTTAATCCTGTAGGCTCCTGTGGGGAAAACCAGGGCAGCTCTAGGGTTCAGCATGATTTAAAATCTTCGTGCCATTTTAAGGGTAAAAGCTCACGTGTCTCTGAAGGAGGTAATGAAGTTGCAAATTGCCTCATCATTCTAATGCATGCCCATTGCCCTTGTGTTTGGCAAATCTGCAATCAAGCCATTGATTTGGCTTCGCTAATGTCAGCTAATCATGCAGAGGTGGAACTGGAGCTGTGAGTGATCGGCTCTGTGAGCAGCTCTCTGGGGCTGACAGATTGGGAAAAGCAGCAAGCTGGGAGAACAGCGCTGTGCTCTCCTGCTTTGCACGGTGCCGTTATCCTTAAAGTGGATTTAAATGATCCCAGCTGGCTGCTACCGCAGACATCGTCTGTGAGCCTGCGAGAGAACTCCGTGTGACGCAGGCTGGTGCGTGTGTCCCGGGGAAATGCAAGTCTGCCAGGTGGTGTTCCTTCGAATTCCCTGAGTCCCTCAGCCTCAGAGCTGTTCCTTGACTTGAACTCTAAGTAATGTAGGCACCCAAGCCCAATTTCACTGGGTGAGTGCCTGGAGCTGTTGCATTGCTTTGAGCAGCTCCTGATGGACACCGAGCTGTCCCGGGGCCAGCAGAGTGTCCTGGGGCCAAGGAGGCCAATGGGACCCTGGGGGCAGCAGGAGGAGCATTCCCAGCGGGGCAGGGAGGGATCCTGCCCTGTGCCCAGGCCTGGAGCCACCTCTGGAGTGCTCTGGGCTGGTCCTGCTGG
>VZTX01002545.1:13358-24272 GCA_013400915.1 Pardalotus punctatus | reverse complement strand
CAGCAGTGACCCTGATAACACCATCAGGGACTCTCTCTGCTCATGGGCCATCGAGGTCTCCAGGAATGACCCTGATAACACCGTCGGGGGCTCTCTCTGCTCATGGGCCATCGAGGTCTCCGGGAATGACTCACAGAATTAAATCATCCCATGGTGAGATGCCCTGCCCAGAGGGGAGGAAGTGAACCTCCCTACCTGCACGTAAGGTGAGACTCTGGAACATTGGGGTCCCCCTTTTCCACCGGATTCCCAGAGGAGAAGAGCTTGAGAGCCACCACTGGACCTCCAGAGACCAATGAGACCTTTCTGCAGGATCACCACTTCAACCAGAGCACATCCATCACTCCAACGGGACTGCAGCCACCATTTCACTGGACTGCCACCACCGCCCTAACAGGGTGGCAGGTTGTATTCTGACTTTGTCAGTTTAATCCATTGTTTCTGCATTAGTGCCTTGTTATAAATATTAGTAAAGAACTATAATTTTTTTTTTTCCCATATCTTTCACCTGAGAGCCCCTTGATTACAAAGTTTTAATAATTTGGAGAGAAGGGGGTTCATATTCTCTATTCCAAGAGAGGTTCCTGCCTTCCTTAGCAGACACCTGTCTTTTAAATCGACACACCCAGGCTGTTCCAATCCCCATCCAGCCTGGTCTTGAACACCTTTCCAGAAGTTTCCTGCACTCTATCAACCCCCAGGTGCTGCTATCAGCAATATTTGGGGACCATTTCTCATTTGTCCCTGAAGAAACCAGACAGAAAAACGCCTCTCCTTGAATGCAGAGGTGTTGAACACGTGCAGAGGAGCCAGTGGAGGCTGGAGCCAGCCTGGCCCGTGCAGAGGTGGCTCCGTGCCGAGGCTGTGCCTCGCTCATGGGAAGCTCCTGGAAAGCTCCTGGGAAGCTGCCTCTCAGCCCCGGAATTAGCTCCCTGCAGCTTCAAAAAGGCCCTGAAAAATGTAGACAGGAAAATGAGCACAGGACAATCTGGCTGTCACCCAGCTTATCCAAATATTGCTATTTTTGGGATTTGTTTGAGTTTCTTTGTGGCTCCGAGGCACATCCCAAGATCCTGGTGCTTTTGATCTGGGACGCACTGAATAATTCCCTTTAAACAACAGTGAAAGAGGAATTTTTCCACGCTGCCACCATAGCAACGGCTGATGTCACAAATGTGGGGACATGACTTCATGGCAGGACCGGAGCTCAGGAGGAACTTCTGCTCCAGAGCAAATATCAGTGGGAAATACCGAAAACTGGGGAAAAGCAGAGAATTGCTTTCCATAAATTCCTATTCCTTCTGCTGAGGGTGAACATCCCTTTCCAAGGGTTGTCAGGAGTAGATCTCCATGCAAAAAGAATTTGGAGAAGTGGTTTTGCAGGTCCTGACCCATTCCCAGCTCTCCCTTGGGAAGCTGGAGGGCTGCACGAGCGAAGAGGTTGCTAAATAATTCCAAAGGGATAAAGGATTTTTCTCAATTTTCCTGGCAGCACAGAAGAGCCCTGGGTGGGAATGCAGGGGTTTTAACCCAGCCCCTGCTCCTCAGGAGAAGGGAAAAGAGGGAACCTTTGCACTGGGTCGTGCAGGGTCAGCAGAAGTTATTTGGGGGGAACAAAAGCCATCTGAGGGAATCCAAGGATCCACCACCGATGGCTGCAGCAGGAAAAAGCTCTGTGGGAAGAGCTCCCTGCACATCCCGGGGATTGCTCGCGGGATGGCTGAGCCGAGAGGCTCTTAGGAGGCATCCTGGACAAAAATAAAATGTACTGAGGCATTTTCAATTCAGCCTGGAGGCGATCTCTGTCTGCAGCCCTTGGTTCACTTCACCATCTGGCAGGAGGAGCTGAAATCCATTTCCATCAGAGGCTTTGCCAGGAGGAGGAATAAAGGGAAGGTGGGAGCTGGTTTTTCCTTCAGGCTCCTGCTGCCTGGGCAAGCCGGAGACTTCTGCTTGAGCCCAAATCTTGTCATGGCCTAAATCTGCAGCAAAAAGCAAAGCCAGAGAGGTCTTTGTCTCCCCATGGGCTGGGGAATCAGCCAAGGGTCAGAAAATCCAGCCATTCCCAGCCCGACTGGTAAAAGAGTCCTTTCTTTCTTCTGGTGTGTGTAATCCTAAAAAATGACTCATTGGGGTTCACTCCAATCAATAATGGGAATCTGAGGGCAAGGGGCAAATCCCAGCATCCCAGTCTGCAGATCCAACACGTGGGAAAGGGAGAAACCGGGGTCACACCAGGACATTCAGGGTGATCTTCAGCCCCTAAAAAGGCAGATCAGACGAGCCCTGTTCTCTAAACCTGCTCCATGCCCATGCACGTATTTCACACGATATTTTGTAGAACAGAGAAGGCTGTGTCTGCTGGGAGTCTGATCTTGCTGCTCGTGCTGGTGCCTGCCTGCCAATAACAAATAGATCCATTTATAAAATCTCTGTCATTGTCACCAGGCAAGTTTCTGCAGGGCCACCGAGACGGGGGCCTCGGGCCAAGTGATATTGTTCCCTCCATCATCCCCACCCCCCATGCCTGGGTTGCCTGCACCGAATTTTCAAAACCTATTATTCACATCAGCCTGGGGTTCTGGGGAACAGATTTCCAATAGTTTGCAAATATCATATTTAGAACAAAAGCCATTCCTCCTCTGCAGAAAAAAACAAAGGGATGTGTGTGAGAGGCTCCAGCAGGTTCCTGCTGAGAGGCTGGAAAGGGATTTTTCCATTTTGTGGGTATTCCATGAGGCTGTGACAGGCAGAGAACCCAGTGGAGACCCTGGAGGTGAGCGCTGGATGCTCCAGTGGCACCAACTGGGATCATGCAGGGGAGCGAGAAGGTCAAAAAATGCCCGAAAAAGCCTGCTCAGGGCCCAAAAATGCCTCTGAAACAGCCAACAGGCTGCCCTGCAATTATAAATATCAAAGAACAAGTCCGTGGTTTGCCCTAAAAGCCACAACTTCCCCAGGCTGGGACAGGGACGGCTCCTGATGGAGCAGCTCAGCCCTGGGGAGAAGGAAGGGAGCGGGACTGAGCATCCTCCTGCTCCTTCCTGCTCAGCCACAGCCAGATTTATGGTTCAGAGAGCTCCAGAACCCAGCTCAGCATGGTTTGTTCAGGGACTGCACTCGAACAGCCCAAATTCCCCCAATTTCTCAGTCCCTGCTGCGTTCAAGCCCAGGAGGGGCTGTGTCCTCTCCAGGGCATGGGGCTTGGCACAGCTCCTCTCCCTCAGCCACAAATCTCCTGCAAGTTTCCCTTCTTAGCAGCTATTTCCACTCCCTGACCCAGCCTTCCTCCTCCCTCCCTGACAATAACAGCATTTCCGCCACCAAAGTGGGACAAATGACGATTTCATGTTTACTTGTTGTCCTTGAGATTAAATATTCTTAAATAATAACACCAAAAAGGCTTAGAGCCGTGGAGGGAATTCTCCGGAGGTCCCATTAATTCAGCACAGCCAGGAGACATTGGATTATAGGGTGGGTCAGGCTCTGCCCACAGCAAGGTACAGGATTTATTTTTCCTGAAACAACGGGGTTTTTCTGAGCTTGTTTCACACAGAAGCTTAAAATCAGGAAAACGTTAATCTGCTTTTACGGTCCGTGCCTTTAATCAAAGCCTGTTGTAATTAATGTGCACGCTAATAACGCTGTAAATGCGGGGCAGGTTTAATGAGAAGAGTCTGCACAAATGGAATTTCAACCAGAAAATGCGGTTTAGGGGGTTTGGGGCTTTCTGGGGAGCCGCCAGGTTGGTGCTCCAGGGAAGGAGCCGCACTCCCCTCGCATCACAATGGATCAAATAAATTTTCCCATGCAAAATTCCACCTGAGTTCGTGAATGAGGAAGGCCAGGAAAAGGCTGGAGGGGGAAAGGGTGCCTGGACGGGTGTTTTACCCCTCCACAGCCCCCTTGGGAGCTGCCACCCTGGAGAAGATGGAAAACCACACCTGGAGTGGGCTGGAAATGCTGACATCTCACCATGAGCGTGTCAGCAGGGGATGGAGAGAGCCACAACCCGGCTCTGCCATTAAATATTCCTTTCCTCAGGAAGAAAAAAAAAAAAAAGTCTGGATGGAGAGAAATGCAGAAACTTGTTGAATTAATCCAGAGATTTAATGTCCAGCTGTTGTGGAGTTTACAGGCATAAAAGATTATTGAGCTCGGAGGTCCTTTGCCACAGGGACCAACAATTTCTGCTGCAACGGGGCTATCAAGAATTGGGATTGTGTTTTATGGGGTAGATATACAGCCCCATAAAGGAGAGACAAGGTCTCTTTCTTCCCTCTTCGAGTAGTTAGTGAGTCACGCTACAAAGCCACAATAAACTCAGCTGGAACATCCAGGATTCCAAAGCAGCAATGCCAAAGTCTCCATATTATTACTATTAATTATTCCTATTATGACATTAATTTCGAAGCCATCAATCTCCACACTATTTGGGTACTGTGACTTAAATTTAGCTCAAAATTAGCATACATTAGCTAAATTAATGTAACATACCATATGTGGCAAAAACTAACATAACATAATGTGGAATAAATTACAATAATTTAACATTGACTCTCAGGACTTGATGAGACTGTAAATCTTCTTTAAGAACTGAGATTAAAGCAAGAAACATTTAAAAGTAAATTCATTTTCCACAGGAGCAGCCTTTCCAAGTGCCGTGTTTTGAAACACAGTTCATTTAGGGAAAGGTTTCATCCAATTTGCCACTTAATAGCGTTGCTTTGCAATTACAACATTGCCTTTCACCCGCAGCACCTGCAGCACTTTCCCAATAATAATTCATTTGCTGGGTGTCTTGCCAAGCCAAGGAGCATCAGCATCCCCGGGTTTTACACGGAATGGGAATGAGGTGGGGAAAAATGAGAGAGCACAGCCTAGGCTGGGGCTGGGCCTCAGAATTCCTGACTCCTGGTTCTTTGCCTGGATCATCCAGAAAATCCTTGCTGATGCCTGAGCAGGGCTAGCCTGAACCAGAGGCTGGACAAAGTTAGGAGAATAAAAAGCAGATTAATTTATTAAAGGCCTTCGGGTGCATTTAGGGCAGGCAGAGCCCACCCAAGAGGCTGCACCCAAAATGGACCCCGAGTCACAAGTTTTTCCCATTTTATCAGTTCTGTCCATTCCCACATCGAGCCTCAATCCTCCAATCACACCTTCAGGTGATGATGTCACCCACCCCAACCTGCTCCCCCAATTCACTGTTGGTTCCAGATTTTGGGGCTCTGAGGCAGCGAAGTGTCCTTGGATTTTCCAGCTGAGAGGAATAGTTTTGTCTAAAACGCTGGGAACAGCAGCTTTAGGGCCCCATATGGAGTCCAGAGCTACACACTAAAATTACAGATACACGAAAAATACAGAAGCCAAAATCCCAAGGCATCGACACGAGCAGCACGGGGAGCTTTGCTGTAATTCCTGCACTTCGGGAGGAATCCCAACCACATCTCCCTCTCCATGGGAAGCATTTTGTGCTCTGGAGAGCTGGACCCCTCCTTCCTCCAGAGGAGGAAGGGAGACGAGGGACAGTGGAGACATTGCCCTTGGAAAATGCGGGAGCAAGTCCATTAGTCGCAGGAAATCCATTACTCAGGATGATGGATGCCCTTTCCCGCTGTGCTGCTGGAATTAAAACCGGGATCTGTGTTGCAGCTCGCTGAGGACACTCATTTACATGACAAGTACACAGATTCCAACTCCCGGGATTTCTGCTGGATTGCAGAGCTGCTCTGGCCTTTGGAGAATTGCCCCTTTCCATCCTCCACCCGTAGGAATGCCACCAAAAGACCCCAAATCCCCCATGGCATGGGATGGAACACAAGCAGTGCTTCCCCCAAGGGAATGGGGTGATTTTGGGGGTGTCTGAGGGGATTTGCTCATCAGGGACAGCTCAGGGTGGCCCCAAGATCCTAAAAGATGCTTGTGGGGAAGGTGAGAGACCTCGGATCTTCCCCATGGACCATCCTGAGCTCCAAACACCCCCCAGAGCCATCAGCAGCCCAGCTCCTGCAGGATGGGGACAGATCCTCACCCAAAGAACCTTGGAGCCCAAACCAGGGGGCAAAGCGATTGGGAAAGATGGCTCTGAGTGCATTGGAATAGGAGAAAATCCATGAAATAGGTGAAATTCCTGGCCATGAGGTGCCTGCCCTCCATCCCTCCCTCCCGGGTGCTGCAGCTCAGTGGGTTCCTGCTGAGGAGCTCCCATTGCAGAAATAAATCCCTGAAAATCAGCAGCCAGGGCTGGCAAAGCTGTGCCAGAACAGCATTCCCATGGAAATTGCCATTTTCCTACACAAAAAAGGGAGAAAAGGATTTTAAGCCAGGCAGAGGGGATACGAAAGCCTTGAGGTCCTGGGCACCACACTCAGCAGGAAGCTGCTGATGGAGGGAAATATTATTTGCCAATATTAAACCAATCTTGAAGTGACTCAGAATCCGGTGACAGTGGGGTAATTTAATCAACCAGCTCCAAATCATTTCACCTTTGGAGTAGGAAAATGCACTAGTGGGAAAATCACAAATGAAATGTTCCAGGGCGTCTGAAATCTGGTTTTGGGGTATTTTTACATCCCATCCTCTGAGATGTTATGACACAATGCCAAAATGTGAAAACACAGGGATTTTCTGAGCGCTAAAAAAATTGAAATTTCGCTCACTCCTCGGCAGGCGTGAGCTCAATGTTATAAAGGCGGTTTTAAAGCTGTGGAGAAGGTGATGAAAGAATATTAATGATATTCTTAGATGAGCAGTAAAATACACTGATGCTGCTAATAAATTGTAGCTGCTTTCGTGCCCTGTGGGATCTGGGGTGGATACAAGCTGATCTGAGGGATAATTTCGGTTGTGCTTTGCTGAAACGGGGTGGAGGAGAAAAGTTAAAACTGGGGACAGGGGCTGTGCTGGGAGGACACAAGGAAACCTGGGGTGATTCATCACCTTAGAACAATGCAGACCAGACTGAAAGGACCATTAGAAACCCAGGAAGGGCAGCTAAAACCTCCAAATTATTCATCAGTCCCCAACCCAGGTCTGCTTTTTATCTTGCAAATAAGATGTCAGATCTCAGGAGCCTTAATTCAGTCCCTGCTTCCCCAGTCCGGTGGCCCATCCATAACGATTTGCCGTTAAATATCCCACATCCACAAATTCCTCCGTTTATTGGCTTCATTTTAAACCATCCTGGCCATCTTTTTCTGTCGGCAGGAGATATGACAGAGCCCTTCCATGGAGAGAATTGACTATAAAAGGTGCTAATAAAGAAATCAATCTAACATTATAGCACATATTTAGAATTAATTCTACCTATTCACCCCCCCTGAGCAAGAGACAGCACCTAATAACAGCAGGATCATCTGGAAAGGTACAGCCCTTGATTTAAAAACGGATGTGTGGCAGGGTAATGGGATTAAAAATGAATTGCCATTCCTAATGGCTTCCCACAGCATCCATCTCGCTGTCAGGGCTTCCCAAACAACACAACGGGAAGACGCAGCCTGAAATTAGTCTGGCTTGTTTTAAGACTCTTCCTAATGATGCTCGGAATGAATCTCTGCGATTTGGCAACATCATTTTCGAGTTAAATATCAGCTCATTTGGTTTTTTGGTCCCGATGGCGCACGGTGGGTTCTGCACTTAGCAGTGGATAAAATAAAGTGAATTATTGGGGGAGGAGCAGGGGTTTTGTTGCTCTGCCACCATGAGCAGCCCAGGTGTGGGGCAGAGCCCACAGCTTGGTGGGGTCTTGATGGAAAGTAGCTTCAATTTTGGGAGATCAACCTTTTTTTTTCCCCCTTGCAGAGGGCCTGGGATGGGTGCAGGGCAGGCAGGGCTGCTCCCTCAGCAGAATGCGCCATTCCCCAGTGGATATTCCCGGGTTTTGCAGCCTGCAGCGCACCTTGACAATCCTGTCCCGGTTTAAGTGCAGCTCTGACCCCATCCCATTTCTCTGGAGCACAAACCTCTCAGGGCTGCTGGTGGACAGAGCACATAAAAGCATTCTTTCCTTTTTTTCCATTTTCTTGAGTCCTAATGTTTTCCACATCCCAAGAGAAATAAAAAGACAACGAGGCTTTGATATTCCCTGGCACATCTCATGCTGAGACCGCTGGGATTCTTCGTGGTGCCACCACCAGCCACGGGAGCAGGGGCAGAGGCGGCTCAGCTCCCCTGCACAGATGCCTCAAAAGAGGTGTGGAATGAGAGGCACCAAAAATAAACTCAGGGCTTTCCCTTTTTTTCCAGCAGGGCAGATCCACAGGCTGAGAGTGATTCATTCCCAGCCCGTGGATGTGAGCGCCCCAATCTCCGTGTCCCCATCTCTGTGTCCCCATCTCCCTGCACAAGTGACACCATCCAGATCCAGACCAAACATCCCAGTCCAACTCCAGCGCTCCCAGTCCTGGATGCAGCTGGGATCCCTCTAATTGCCAACCCCATCCCTCTGGGCACCAGGGAAGACATTAAAGGAGCTGCTTTCAATTTCCATCTTCTAAGGGGTTTATTAATAAACACCGTGGGTAAATATCCTCCATCCAATTATGACAAACACCTTGAAGGTACAGTGTCCTTTTAGACAAACATTAGATGCCTTATTAAATCCAAATTAAATGCTCAGTGAGGGCCATTCATTGACAAAAAGCTGTTTCCCAGAGCAATGAGCGGGTCACCTCACCGGGGTATTGCTCCCCGACCTTGGCTTCCTGAGGGACAGCCCTGCAGAATTCACCGAGAGCTTGGCTGATGGATGGCTCTGGCACAACGCTCTTGACCTTAGGAGACACTCCAAAGTGATGAACACTTAAAGATGAAAGGCTCCAGCAGGAGGATGTTTTAATTTCTGGCCAGAACGTGCTGTTCTCAGGCCCTTGCTTGGTGAGGGAGGGAACGGAGGAGAGCGCAAGGAACTGAGACAGGAGGTTAAATTTTGGATTTTGACAAAACCTGGTTGAACAGCATCTCTGAAAGTGCTGTGGGGGCTGTGCAGGACTTGCCACCAGAGCTGCAGGTCCCCTGGGAGCGGGCTCGCTGACAATGGCACTTTGTGCATGTGTCCAGAGCGTTTTACACCTGGAGCCAAAATGCCCCTCGGTAAATGACACCAAAGCATCCCCATTACCCCTGGGAACATTAACACTGCCCTCCTGGCCCTCAGGTACTGAGAACAGGACCTCAGAGACTGGCTGATACTGGTGTGACCCTGTGAGTGAGCAGCAGCAGCAGCAGCAGCAGCTCCCACATCTCTCAGAGGAGACGAGAGGGATTTTTTCCCTCCCTGGTAGCTGAGTGCAGGAAGATGTATTGGTTCAATCTAAAGGCACAGCAAACAGTCACAGGGCCCGGGCTCCAGAGGGATTCTTTTGTTCTTTTTTTTTTTTACCAGCTAATTACATTTAAACAAATTCTCACTCTTGAGCTTGTTGGGAAGTGTCAGCTCCTGTTTTTGTCATCTGGCCTCGCTCCGGCTGAGTTTGCCTGGCTGTTTCATTAACCTTGCAGGGCATTTTGCTTATGAAACAGCCAAACAAATGGACAATGTGCCACTTGGCCTGGAGTTGCAGTCCAGCTGCTCTTTAATCGCCCTGTGCCCTGAGTTTTAAAGTGGCCCAGTCTCCATCCTGCAGGTTCCTCTCTGCCCTCACCACAAACAACCCCAGGGACAGACAGAGATGCAGCACAGATAAAACAGGAGTGCCTGTTGATAAAATCCATCTCCTGCACTCTGAGGGAGAGGCAGGACTTCACCTTACTCCAAGGTATGTGGTTTTTCATGATGGACAAAGTGAAGCTGCCGAGTCTTTTGGGGACCTTTCACACTTTATAACTAGAGGCATCTGACTAAAAAGCTTCAGTGAAGACCTTGACCACCTCAAACCAGAGAACAGGAGGGCAAGAGAGAAGGAAATGGCTCCAGAGTCACAGGAGACAGGGTGGAAGGACCTTGAAAAATGACAGAGCTCGTTTCCCCTCCCTCCAGGCAAGATCAGCTCAGCCAAACCCTCTCCTGACAGAAGTTTATCTGATCTCTCCCCCACAATTTCTTCTGCTGCTATTTTAATCCCATTATTTCTTGCCACGAGAGGAGTGAACTTGTAAAATAAAAACTCTTGAAGTCTCTTCCTCTCCATGGAAAACACCAACATCCTGAATTATCTCTGCCTTCAGACTTTTTTTCTGTAGAGTTCTTGTTTTCCTCCACCCAGGAGATCTCTGGAGCCCTCACCCTGCTCGCTGCCTCCTTCCACCCATCCCTTCTTCCTGCTGCCTGCCTTGGCTGCTCTTGGCTTATCTTATCTAAGGGGAGAGGGACATAAATGACAACCCCACTGTGCATTAATTGCACCTCAAAAGAAGGGCAGAGGCCTTGGAGCAGACCTGGAGACAGAATCCTTCTAAAACCTCTTTTCAGCTGCCAAAAAACATGCAAGAGCTGCATTTCTCCTGCCGTGCTTTTCCCCTTACAAGGCAGAAACCCTCCTGTTAATGGCTCCTCATCTCCCTGCCGTTCCTGGTGGCAAACAACCAGGGAATCTCTCGGGGAGAAGGAGCTGACTCCTGCTTTTGCTCCTGCAGGTGGGAAACATTATCCCTGACAGCTGGAGCTGGGCAATATCCTGGTTTTATTCCGGGAGGAGAGGGGAGGATGCTGCATGTTATAAATACATATTATAGTGTTGGCTTTTCGCAAATAATGAATGCTATGTGTATAATATTAACCCTTATGTTGTAGAAATGTAACCATTATTAAATTTTTTTTTTTTTCTTTTGTTCTACCTTAGAGATAGTTGAAATACAACTAACAAATTATAAGCTTAACTAGATAAGCACAAATGTGATGACTCCAGCCCCAGGAAGCCATAACTCCAGCCCCAAGGACAATCTCAGATAAACACAGAAGTGATAACTCCAGCCCCA
>VZTX01002545.1:0-13282 GCA_013400915.1 Pardalotus punctatus | reverse complement strand
TGGCTCGGTGCCAAGGGTTGCCCAGCATCCCCTGGACACTGTAATCCTTTTGCTCTATCCTTTGTCCCTTATTGTTATTCACTATTAAAAACCTTTAAATTTAGCAGGAGACTGGACCTCGTTTTTAACACTGCAGGAGCAGCAGGAGTGAAGCTGCAGAGCGGGAAGTGCTGACTCCAAGGCTGAGCTGAGCAGGGATCAGCAGGGTCCTGACCCCCGGGTGCCCTCCCTGGCAGCCCTGGGATGCTCCCGAGCCCACCAGAGCCTTTTCCCCACGGATTCAGCCCCCCAGGGGCAGTGCCAGGCCATTTCTGTGCTGAACGATGAGCTGGAGGTGATCTACTCCAGCAAGATCTGGAGGCAGACTCCTGGCCAGAATCCAGGTTTTTATGAATATCCCGGGCTGGGGGAAGGGAAAGCTGCTCTTCCTTCAAGACAGAAAATGCTGAGAGGAGGAAGGGAGACATTTCAGTGCCAGCCCTGTGCAGCCTGCAGGATCCTGCTGCCCCAGGGCTCCCTGGGGGATGTTTGCAGGTCAGGGTGCTGTGCCTTGCCTGTGGTTGGACATCTGTGTAAAAACCCTTTTTATCCTCCTGAACACAGGGAGGTGGGATGGACGGGAAGGGGGACTTTGTTGTTTGCTTAATTTATTTTTAATCCTGGCTCTAGGAGACACCAGTCCCTGCGACAGCAAATGCTCCAGTCTAAGCAGAGGAAGGGCAAAATCCAGGCTGGGCTGGGGAGGCTGAGGATGCTGCAATCTCTGCTCTGCCCTCAGGGCCATCCCAGGTTGTCCTTAGGGGAGGTTCCAGCCCCAAAACTGCTCAGTCCCGAGCCCCCCGCAGGGATCACAGCAGTTGGACATCTGAGCTTTGATCACAGCAAACATCACCTCCGATCTGCTGGGAATTTGTTTTAGGGCAGCCAAGGCACCCCAGAACCCCCCTAGGAAATTCTAAAAGCAAAATTAATCCAAAGGAGTGGTGTGGGGATTACCCTACATTACCAGCAGTGCACAGTGCAAACACACATTCCAACTTCTTCATTTTAAAGTTTTTTTTCTTTAACCTTTTCTCTTTCACAGGTGTTGGGGGGAGGGCTCTGGACTATCACGGATGACATCATTAATTTGGATTTCACCAAGCCTCCAGGAAGATCTCTGCTGTCAGCTCTGCTCTTTTTTTATTTTTTTATTTCGGCTACTAGACAAGCCAAGGAGATTTAGGAAAGCCCTGAGGGCATGGCAGGAGGACAGATCCTGCAAGATGAAGAGTTTGGCAGCCAGCTTGGGACGGGCAAGCTCACGTGCCTCTCATACAGAGAGAACTCAGCCCTGGTTTGTCTCCAAGGAGCACAAATCAGCCTGACACTGGGAAGAGGAGCCATCCAACCTCCCAGAAAAGTCACCCTCAGCCCAGGAGCATCGGAGCAGCTTTGCTCCAGCACAGAGAATTCCATTTCCCACGTGGCTGCCCCATCCCTGGAAGTGTCCAAAGCCAGGCTGGATGGGGTTTGGAGAGTTCTCCTGCCAATCTACGCAAACCCCAGCAAGCAGCAGAAATTCAGGATCTTGTGGAGCAGCAAACAACTGGCCCTGAGCCAGGCAGAGCCTGAATCACCCTGACAGCAGCGGGGGAACAGTTGTGGTTGGGAATAGCTCATGGGGAATGCACAGAAGAGCTTTTTGTCCCCTGAAATCTGCAGGAATAAGGGCACAGGGACAGGGGCCATCCTGAGCCCCATCTCAGCTCCAGAAGGCTGGGATGGAGACAGAAGCTGGTGGGAAAGCAACGCTCACTGGGTTGGGAAGGGCACCATCCTTCCTGCTCGCCCTCAGGATCACAGGTTGAGGGGAAAAAAATAAAAAAAATTGAAAAAAGAAAATGAAAATGATCTTCTGTTCTTCATTTACCACTCTTAGGAGTTTATTTCCTCCCAGGCAGCATCTGTGCTTAGAACAATTCCCCATCCCAGTCCAAGTGAGATGTGGGGCTTATGGGCTCGTTGCAGTGACACAGAGCCAGGCAGTGGCAGTGACACAGCCCTGGGTGCCTGTGCTGCCTGGGGGCTCCTGCTCTGTCTCTAGCACAGCTTTAGGAGCTGTGATTCCTGCCCCAGCTCCTGGTTTTTACACCGTGCCATATTTACACACACGTGTGCACTCTCAGTTTGTCTCTGAAGCAAAGCCCTGCAGTTCTCAAAAGCAGCTCCTCAAGTTTGTCTCTTCCTCCTGTGCTGCCCCAAGGTGATTCAGGCCCCTGGTTTTTATTTAGGGCCAGTTTGGGCAGTGGCTGTGTTATATATTTCCTCCTGCTCCCAAGGAATTGTCCCTCTGCTGTCTCCTCTGACAGGGTTAAACCTTTCCCTCTGTGAAATAAAGGAGCCTCTTTTCCTGCCCTGGGAAAATAACACTGATGGCACCAGGAAAAAGTGGCAGTAGATCAGATTGAGCCATAACACAGAGAACTTAAAATGGCTCCAAGGTGGGGAAAACCTGCCAGAATTCAAGCAGCACTTGGACAAGGCTCTCAGGCTCCTGGGATGATCCTTAGGGGATGCTGTGCAGGACCAGGAGTTGGACTGGATCATCACTCCAGCTCAGGATATTCTGGGATTGCAAACAAAGCCAGTGGTTTGCTTAAAACCGTGACCCAAGCAGCAAATTACCTTTGCAAATGTGTGTTCAGAGCTGTCAATGCAGCGATTTCATTTTCAAACCAGCCAAGAGCGAGGGGGGATGCGGCTGCACGGGGCACGTGGGTCTGTGGGATTGCAGGAAAATCTCCCAAAAAATCCCACGGAACTCCAAACCGAGCACTGCAATGCTCCAGTCCAGACCAGTTTGGCTCCACGGGGGCACAAATCATCCCCCACCTGCTCCTCAGAGCATCAGCTTCTGTGGCTGCTGGGCTGTAGCACAGCTCCAGTACATCCCAGTAGCTTGCAGGAAAAATACTGCCCAGTTTGGGGACTTCTCCTCTGGAATAATCCCACAGATGGCTCCTGACACTGCTGTTAAATGCCCTGGAAAGCAGCACTGCTAAAAGTATAAAAACCAGGAGAAAGACTGGGAGAAAAACCTGCAGGGATCAGTCTATTAATACCTGCTGTACTGCCAGTGGCTTTAATCAGAACTAATAATCCCTCACTGTCAGCTGCATTTCCATTCACCCTCTAATTTTAAATAATTATTATAATAAAGATTCTATTACCAAATGCTGGAAACAGTGTCCTTGTCACTAAAACTGTACCTGGTAATTGAAAAACAAACCAGCAGAGGATCTATCAAACCACACGCCCCAAAGAAAGAGAGCATTAAATACCAGGCTGCAGAGCCCTTTGGTTGTCATAATCCATTAGGGGTTTCATTACACATCCTGGGAATGCAGGAGAAGCCAGATCCGGGAAGGGAAGACCTAAAGGGGCAGAATATTCCAGGGAAATAAGGTTTGTGTCAATACTGTTCTGCTGAAATAAAACATCTGGCAGAAGGGTTGGCCTGGACTCCTGTGTGGAAACCCAAGAGCACAGAGGGAAAATCCCACCCCACATCAGCTCCAGCCACGTCTGAGTGCATTTTGGACATTGATTTTTCTCTATTTTCATTCATTCCACCTTGCGGATGAAAATCATGGAATCACAGGGTGGTTTGGGTTGGAAGGGGGCTTAAAAATCATCTGATTCCAGCTCTGCCATGGGCAGGGACACCTTCCACCATCCCAGGGTGCTCCAGGCCCTGTCCAGCCTGGCCTTGGACACTGCCAGGGATCCAGGGGCAGCCACAGCAAATGCTCTCGAAGCAATCCCAAAAAACCCAAAGGAATTTTATAGAAGGTCCTTTCCCTTTTGAGCCAGCGCAGCTCCAAGGCTGATGTGCTGGAATCTCCATTGCAGGGGCAGAGCAGCAGTGCAAATCTAATTAAGCCATGCAGGAAGAGAGGCTGTTATCTCACCAGTCAATTAATCAATTTCCCAATTAGGCAGCCCATCGATGGCTGTGGAGGGAGCTGGGCAGCCCAGGGAAGTGCAGGATGAGCTCAAGAGCTGCTCCACCTGCACTGTTGGATGCTCTGGGCACAATCCCCGTGATATTCCTGTTGACTTACCTGGGGAAGGGAATATTTTACAATCCTAAACCAGGCAGAGCTGAAGTGAAAGGTGTGGTTTGCCTCTACTCTCCCCTGGATGGAAAATGAAACCAATTAGTTGTGTAAAAACAATCCTCTGGCATAAATTTCACTAATTTAAAACTGCAAAAATGTCAGAGGAAAGAGAGCAGTGGCTGAAGTTCACTCTCTACAGAAAACACAGGCACAGGGGGTCCAGAGAAGCTGTGGCTGCTCCTGGATCCCTGGAAGTGCCCAAGGCCAGGCTGGACAGGGCTTGGAGCACCCTGGGGTGGTGGAAGTTGTCCCTGCCCATGGCAGGAGGTGGCACTGGGTGAGCTCTGAGGTCCCTTCCAACCCAAACCCTCCTGGGATGCTATGAAAAATCAAAATTTCGTCATTAAAAATAACAGAGCCCAATTTCCAACCAGCCCTACCAAAAGCCTTTAAGTAATTCCCCACAAGCAACATCATTCCCACATCCAGAAACCTCACTCCTTTCCTTCAAAACAGCTCTGGAGCCCAGAAAAGACAAAATTCACTTCAAAAAAGGAAAGGATTTGGGAGAAGAACCCAGAAGTCTCAGCTGGGTTTCTTTTCAGCGTCCCCACAACCCCAGCCCTGTTTCATAAGAGCTTCTCTTTATGTGCCACCAGCTGCTTCTCTGCTGCCTTTTACTGTCCTTGAAAGTGGAAGCTTCAAGCTTTGGTTGAAATTTATTATTGATAATAAAATAAATAAGCAATCATTGCAAAAAGCCCTAAAACACTTTCATGCTTAATTTAAATGCACCAATATAACATTTGGAATAATCTCATGAATAGATGCAGGGACGGAGATCACGTAAAATAACATCAGCAAATTACCCAGTTGCCAACACAACTTCCTGATAATAAAAGGCAGCTCAGGACAATTTGCCATTGTTTAACCAAATTTATTTATCTCCACATAATCGCAGCACAGCCCTGGGGGAAACGGTGGGGGAAATAATTGGGAGCTGATTTATTTTGTATTTGTTCTCTCAAAATCGGGAGAGAAAATAAAAAGGTGGAATATTTTAAAGGAAAAAAAAACCAAAAACAAACAACCCCCAAAAAATCATTCCAGAAAAATTAAATCTCTTTGGAAGGAGGCAGTTTGCAGCTGCAAGGTGCCCACCTGGCTGGTTCTTCTGCAGAAAGCAGCCAGCCCAGGAGGCACTGGGGAGCCGTCATTCCCATTCCCCCAATGGAAAAATCCATTCTTTTACTCAATAAATCCATAGCTGCTGCTGAAAATCACCAATTTTTATGGAAAGGCTATTTTCCTGTGAAAATGCCAACTCGATCTGGAAATAACAGAGCAAGCCTTGCTAGTGAGGAGTTTGAAAAGGTTAAAGAAAGTCTAAAAGCTGTTTGGGAAACAGGTGGGAAAGGAAAATGCGTCATCCCGGAGGTGAAGCCGAACACCCGGAATTTGCCCCCTGCCAGGTTTGTTTAGGAGGAGATGCTTCACCTGCGGCAGGCTCGGCAGGAAAACAAAACATTGAGGGAGAAGAATGGAAAAGCTGATAATTTATCAGCGATTTGGTGCATTCCCACTGCTGCCTGGAAGGGAGGCGGAGGGAAGGGCTGGGAACACCGAGGTTTGGAGCTTTGGAATCCTCCAGTATCCCAGGTTTTGGCAGCATGGGAGGTCCCAGATGCCAGCACCAGCTCAGCAGGTCACCAAGGCACTGTGTCACCTGGGAGCTCCCAAATCCTGTGCGTGTGGGGGCCTTTGAACAGAATTTCTCAGGGTGGATCCACAATCACTTCAGGACATTTTTCTAGATCCAGACTAAGGAAGGCTCAGCAGGAGTCCCAGCAAAGCAGAAGGATTGCAGCATCCCGAGCTGGAAAATCTCATTACAATGTCATCCTTTGTCCCACACCAACACCAAACCCACAGGGAAAGAGTTTCCCTCGGTTCTTTGCTTTAATTAAGTATACATGACAATGATCTATTTAAATGAAGTTACAGCAAGATGGCAGATCTGCTCCAAGTCCACAGCCAGGGCTGGGTCTTCCCACCTCTCCCCTGCATGTTATTGACTGTGATAGTCCCAAAGAGCAGGGAAGAAGGGAATCAAATTCCCAGCAAACTGTGCCATCTGCCACCCTGGCCACCGGGAGGATGGGTGTCCATCAGGCCAGCCCAGCAGCCCCTCCTGCTCCTGGCAGGCAGAGGAGCTGCCCAGTTGGTGTTTGTGCTCTCAGCCCAGGCAGCAGCTACAGATGGCCTGGCTCTTCAATATTTTATCAGCCTCTGCCACCACCGAAAATCCCCAAAGCAGCCTCATTTCTGCTTCCCTAAATCTACTGAAATGGAAAGTTTACCCAGAGTGATTTTCAGCCAAGATGACTCAAGCCAGAGTCCTCAACTGAACTCACCTCACTCTGCCGTCCTGAGCTCTCTCTACCTTCAAACAGAGATGGGATAAAAGGATGCTGCTCTCGGAGGGCTCAGCTGGGCTCAGCTCATCTCTGCCAGTGCCTGGCCACAGCCATGGAGCTGCTGAAGCTCTGCCAAATATCACCGTGGGCAAATACACAACAAATCCTTGTGGCATCCCACAGCCCAGCGAGGAAATGAGTGGTCCAGGGAGGGTCTGTGACCTCGCTGGCAGCTTCACTCCAAAGTGCTTTCCAGTGGCTTGGAGAACCACTGGAAAAACAGCAGCCTTAGAGAAAGAAAATCACTGCAGCTAATGCCTGATCCTCTGTCCTGAGCAAGAGTGAAAATATCCACAGTTAGCCACATTAAAATTAAAAGCAACTTCAATAACCAGGCTCAGTTTAGTGCTGCCAAGGGAAGCTGGGCTGTTGCTTGTGGGCTGCACTCCTGGCATTGCAGACATGGAATCACAGCATCATTTAGGTTGGAAAAAACCTCCAAGATCATCGAGTCTGACCACCCTGGTCACCACTAAACCATGTCCCCAAGGGCCATATCCACAGGCTTTTTGAACATTTCCAAAGGTGGGGATTCCTGCACTTCCCTGACTGAGTGAACTGAATTCTCCACAATTACTGCTTCATGGGAGATGTTCAAGCAAACACTTACAGGAATTACACAGCATCACTGAACTCGCCTTGATTCATCTCAAAATCCCTCCCAGCCTGATTTTTCCATGAGCCTGACCCTTCCTTGCCGGTGCTGTCAGCACCTGGTGTCTCCCTCCTCTGAGCAGAGCAGTGAAAAAGGCACACCCGAACGGGAATGTCACCACTGAGGAGGTGACATCCACCTCTCCTTCCTCACAGCATCACCAAGGACCCAAGCAGACAGAAGGATGGATGACAGAGGGAAGGAACGGCAAGAATGTCCTGTTTATTCCCTGGAACAGCCTCCAAACGCAGGCTCTGGGGAGGGAATGCTGATGACCCCTCTAGACAGGATTCCTTGTGTTCCCCCGGCAGTGGAAGGAGGGATGTGCTCACCCAGCGCAGGATTCCTCTGTCCAGCTCACAAACTGAGGGTTCTGTCCCCAGCTTGGACCCAGGCACAGCTGCAGCTCCTGGGCAAAGGCAAACCCCACCATGGGGAAGGAATTCCATGTCGGGAATTCATGGATTGGCCACGCGGATGCCAAGGAGCCCTTTCCTCATTTCTCAATTCACTTCCACCTGTTTCTCCTGCCAATCCCTGGGCCATTCAGTTCAGTTAGCACCCTCTCCACGTGGGATGAGGAGCAAGCCTTGGCAGCAGGGATTTATCCCTTCCCAAGCCAGAAAAGGTGGAATGAGACCCCAGCCCAGGAAATGCCCTTCTCTCCTCCGGTGGTTCTGGCTCTGGGGGTTTTTCCGTGCTCATGGCACCCCTGCCTTGGCTGCAGAGCAGCTGCACTTCCAAACGGCATTCCCTGCTCAAGGAAACACTGATTTTCCTACAGATTTACTCCTCTCCTCAGCTGACAGCAGCAATTACCTGCTTTGCTCTGTCAGAGCTGTGTTATGGCAAACAGAGGTTTTGATCCTGGAGCTGGGGAATTGCTCCACCATCCAGATCTTCCCGAGATGACTGGAAAAGAAAGGAATTGTGGTTTTTTGGTTTCTTTTAAAATTTATTTTGATCCTAACAGTTTAAAGTTCTGCATAGTGGCTTCTGATAAATGATAATTCATTCACCCCCCCTAACTCAGTCTCCTGCAACCATCGTCCCATATCTTGGGAAACACGAAAAAGATTGTCTGGGAAGCGATGACGATTCCTAGGGATGCTTTAGGGCACCCCAAATCTTAGATGTAATTTATACACCTGCATCTATGGGCAGCACCTTTGTTTCTCCAGGATGTTAAACTGGCCTGACCAGAGCCACAAACACAACACAAACCAGCAGAATTCCCTGGTTCCTCTTGCCAGCTTCTGGTGTTTATTTGTGCATTTGCAAAGTCTCCCTTGCTGAAGTTTCCCCTGGCTCTCACTCAGGTATCTCCCAAGGGCACTGATTGGGATTCCCTGTGTGTGCTGAGCCCCTGGGCAGGCTCTGCAGCTCCATTTAGCATTCCAGAGTGGCTCCACTCATCAAGTTTTCCCTGGAATAATTATCTAAAATCTAGAACTGCTCAACGAGTGGGTGACATGGCCCAAGACAAAAACAAAACCACCCAGCTGGAGATGTAGCAGCGGGGCTGATTTCTCCAGGTTGCATTATAATCCTCCATCAGACTTTCTAATGATGATCCCGCCGGCTGGGTTTGCACTCCTGGAATATATTAATGTCAGCTGCTCTGCCCCATTCCAGGCATTAAAAGCACTGCTGGATTTGAACTGTAATCCTTGAAAAGTGTAATCCAAGCAGGACTGGTACATGTGTGCATAACTGGCCAAAAAACCAGATTAAAGCAGCAGCATCTGCCTCGGAACAGCCTTTGGAATTCCTGTGCTGCTCAGGGCAAGGAAATGAAACCATGCACTGGTTTAATTTTCATTTCTAACGCAAATCCTCATTTCTCATCTTCTCCCTGAGTTTTGGGGAGGATTACAGGGATGGTTTTGGGCTCTTTCTCCCCACCCCAGCACACAGTTACTCACTCCCACTGCTGGGCTTGCTCTGCAGGGTGACACAGAGGGTGCCACACACCCCGGGGACACGAGTCCTGCTCAGCCCTGCTCGCATGGAGGGTGCAATGAAATCCAGCAAAAACCAGGGACTGTTTGCTTGGCACTTCCACATTCCTCCCAGGTTTTGGGCTGGCAGCAGGAGGGAAGCGTGAGAGGCGCCTGGAGTCTGAGGAGGCTGCGGGACCGAGCAGAACAGCTTTCAATTATCACGAGCCTCAGCCCTGGGAATGAAAATAGCATCATCCTGCCGTGCTGCAGGGGCTGCCAGCAAGGACAGCTTCCCAAAGCAGGAGCAGCCTGTGGTTTCTCCCTCCTGCACGTCCTGCCCGCATCCAAACCACCTTGGCTGCAGAGGAGCGGGGATGAGAGAGGACAAACTCCTGGAAGCAGAAGGAACGGGGTGAATTTGCAGCAGTTGGGGCCCTGCTGGATCTGGGCAGGATCTCCCCAACACACACATGGAATGGGGATCTCACCTCGGCAAGGGACAGGGGTTGTGTCCCTGCTCCAGGTTTTTCCTCGCCCAGCTCGGAGGTGCTGAGCTGGAGCCCTGGAGCGCGGCTGCTCGGTTGTCTGAGCACACTGTCCCCAGCCCCAGCCCTGTCACAGAGCAGGGGACAAGGACCCCCCTGCGCATCCTCATCACAATCACTCCTTGTCTTTCCCCCGTGCTCCTCCCAGCACCCTCATCTGCAATTTTCCCGTGTTTCTGCTCTGCATCCCCGGCCCATAAATCACATCAGCACGGAAGGCAAGCTGGGCTGACAGAAGACATCAGCAATAAGTCAGACAAGAGAAGAGATACCATGGCAGCAGAAAACAGGAGAGGGCTGTAATAATAGCATCTATTTTATTTATCGTGCCATCTCCAAGTTCTCACTGTCTGTGTCTCAGTGCTCGGTGCCAGGGGACAGGAGGGACAGCTGAAGGTAATCAGAGCTGACCTGAGCTGCTGTGGAGAGCTTCAACAAAAGACAACAAGGAAAGAACCCAGAATAGTCTCACTAATACAGTTCTCCTGCCGCTGCCTTGTTTTTCTGAAATCTTCCAGGGACGATACTCACTGATCCAACGGCATCACTGGATCTGTCCCTCCTTTTGGGATTAATCCCTGGGATTGCTGGGTTCCCTGTTCCACCTGGTGTTGTTTGCACTGGGGTCAAAAGGGCGTGGAATGCCAGTGCCATCATCAGGAGTGCCTGGCACCGGTTCTGCCAGGGAAAAAATGACCACGCAAAATGCCATGGGATAACAGCCAGATTCCTCATGCTCCCCAAGCTTCCTGGAAGGACAGACCCTGTGTTGACCTGGGCCTGCTCATCCTACCCATTGCCCTTCCTCAGGCCGTGCTGTTGTTTGACACGCGGCAAAGTGGGACAGGACCTTCTAAATATAGAGCTTTCCTAATGTCTGCGAGGGGGGAAAATATCCTGGATCCATTTATCTTTGCAAGGGAGCACCGTGGGGATTTCATAATTAAACTGTGCACATCCAGTTGCTATGGAGCTTTTCCCAGTGCCTGTATCCATCAGCCAGAGGAAAATGGGTCAGTGTAGCTCTCTGCAGTCACCAGGTCCCAAATCTGGTTCCTCCCTTGCAGAAGAGGCTCCGAGCTCGTGGTTTTGGTGGAGATGACCTTGGTTTGCACCAGCAGCCACGTGATGCTGAGCCAGGACCTTACAGGGGCATTTTGTAGCTCCCACCCTCACATCTGAGCCATGGCCCAGCCCTTGGAAGTCTCCACCAGGTCACAGCAATGGCCTTGCAAGGACCCATTGGAAAATCTGCCTTGATTTTTCATTCCTTCAGCAGAGTCAGTCTCAACTTCAAATTTTTTTATTTTTTTATTTTTTATTTTTTATTTTTTTCAAGAAAAACTAGCCTTGCTGAAGAATCCAGAGCAGGCTGGTTGCTGTTTTTGTCTTTCCTCTTCCAGCCATAAAATTCCAATTTTAACCAGGGATGTTCTTCCTGCAGGTTGCCTATCCCTACTTATCTTAATTTGTCCATGAAAAGCAGTCAGGAGCTCTGACCCCCCTGAGAGATTCTTTTGGACACCTGGCACGACAAATAAAATACCCCCAAACCACTTCCTTCAAACTGCTTTGGAAAATAGATTTTGTGCATTTCTTGGTCACCTTTACTGAGTTTTATGTAAAAGGTCAGAGCAGCTGCGTCCTCCCTGGATCCCAAAGAGGAAAAGCCAGCGGAGCAGCTGTCCTCAAGGTGGGCTTGACCTTATCAGATGGAGGCAATGTAGGAAAACACATTAAAAAAAAAACTTGCTGGTGCAATTAGGCAGCTGCCTCTGAGCCTGGGATGGTGGCAATTCCTGCACAGCCAGGAATTGGGGCGTGGGCTGGAGCAGCAGCACCCCCGGAAAGCAGCAGGCACTGGGAAGCAGTGGGGGTGTGCATAAATTATGGATTTAATTATAATCCCCCAGCCCACCATTTGGAGCAGCCAGAGGGAGAGGTTATTATTATTAGTATTACTCACTTGCAAGAACTTTCAGATCTTCTCACTTTTAATCAGTCAAACTCCTGGAGATGATTTGTGCTTTGCTGCCTGAAAAACACGAGGTGGGCAAAGTCACCCTCAAGGGACCGTCCCCTCCTCCTGGGCACGGCCACCAAGGGCAGCAGGATGGGATCAGGGTGGGGTGGGCAAGGATTCTTCCCATTTTCCCAGACTGGTTTGTGTTGGGAAGGACCTTGAGGACCACCCCATTCTGCCCCTCTGCCCTGGACAGGGACACCCTCCGTGATTTTTCCTGCTGTCACTCTGGATGCACCATCAAATCCCTCACCAGGGTGCAGAAGGAAGACACGGAGGGATTTCTTTCCTCACAAACACCCAAAGCTCCTGGCCAAGGTGGTAATTTATCAGCCTCGTTATGCCATCAAAACTAATTGGCTCAAAACACAACAAAGGCCTCTCTCGGTGCATTAACAGCAAGGGCTCGAAGAGGGAAAAGGGCCGTAAAAATAATGATGAACGGTTTTATGGTAAAGACTTCCACGGGGAAGGGTTGATGGCTGTGCACGTCCAGAGGCCAGGAATGCTCATCTCAGGATGGGAAAATGTCAGGCAACCACCAGCAGTTCAAAAATCCTGGGAAGCTGGTGGGGAACGGGGCAGAGGGAACTCCCACAGCCACAACACAAAGCTGTGGATTTCAGAAAAAAACCCCAAATAATTCCCACCTCCCAGGCTGGGCTCTTGTTTGCCCGCTCTGGACTAAGGCAGGGTCTCACCCAGTTTAGAGGCAAATACGAAGTCCTTTAATGAGGTTAATTAACACACAGAGCTGTCCCATAGCTGCAGGCACATCAGCCTGGCCATCAGTGCAGCAGGGGCCGGCAATTAGAGCAGCACCAGCAATTAATTGCTCGCTGTTTGTCTTGGTGTTGTTTTTCTGCTCTCTTCCAAAAAAGGGATGCAGACCCCACTCACCCTTGGGTGGAGCCGGAAAGTGGACCCTGCTCTGGGATAGATTTGGAGGGTTACCGAAGCCTTGGTGTACCCAAGGCACAGCTGAACTGCAGGGAAGGAGGAAATCACCTAATTTTGATGTAAAAAACAAGTACTGCAATGGAAAAATAATAATAAAAAAGCCTCATTCTTTGATATTTCTAAACAAAAGGGTGGTCCCAGAGGTGAGCTCCAGCCCTGCCGAAGAGAGGAAAAGCATATTGTGCATTTCTGAGATTTTCTAGCACTGTTCTGTGCTCCTGAGGTTGTACCTTGTACATTTATTTATACACGGGTGACTTAATTAGATGTTCTTTTGTCTCCAGTGGCAGCGAGATGAATCAGCACTCTCTGTACACATGCAAGGTCTCTGCCCAGGACCAGCTCCTCAGAAACTCACATTCCCAGCTTCCCAAAAATCCCTGGCAGGGCAAAGGGGCTGTGTTTGCCCTGACCCAAAGCTCCCAGGGCTGCATTTCTCTGGTGTCCCTTCGACAACACAAACACAGAGGTTAAAAGTAAAGGTGGTGAAGAAATCCCTGGGAATGGTCACGTCCCCAGGAATGGTCACAGCCCCAGGATGGTGACAGCCCCAGGAATGGTCAGAGCCTTGGGAAT
>VZTX01002544.1:8771-20303 GCA_013400915.1 Pardalotus punctatus | reverse complement strand
AAAAAAAAAAAAAAGAATTATAAAAATACAAGTTGTAGAATCCACTTCAAATTACTATTAAGGCAAAGGCCTTTGCTGAGTTAAAACATGCAACACGACATGAATGGTACACTAAAAAAAGGATGACACCACGGATGAATTATTCATTAAGGAACTAAGGGACACCTTCAAATCAACTGCCTTTGTCATTATGGGGGACTTCATCTTGCTAGATGTTAACTGGAACACCACACAGCTGGTACAACCAGGGCCAGAAGATTCCTAAAACACTTGGATGACAACATCATGGTACAGGTAACTAGGGGAGCCAACTAGAAAAGGTGCCTTGATTTATTGCTCGTTAACAGAGAGGAGCTCGAGAGTAAAGCGGCAATTGGTGGCCATCTTGGCCACAGCAACCATGAAGCAATCAAGTTTAAAATCTCTGGTGAGAGGAAGAAAAGTGCCAGCAAACATTCAACCCTGGACATGAGGAGACTTCAAGCTGCTCAGGGAACAAGTAAGGTCCCCTGGGAAAATGCTTTGGAAGGAGCTGGGGTCCATTAGTGCTGGTCACTTTTTAAGCACCACCTAAGGACACAGGCAATTCCCAAATACCAAATTCAAACAAGTAAGGCAGAAGACCAGCTTGGCTGAGCAGGGATCGTTTTCTAGAGCTAAGGCAAGAGAGAAAGGTGTATACCCAGTAGAAGCAAGGTCAGGTGACATGGGAAGAATACAGAAATGCTGCTTGTCATTGTAGGGGGAAAATTTGGGCAGCTAAAGCTCAATTGGAGTTGAAGATGCCAGAACTGTGGAGGACAATAGTTTTTAAAAATATATCAATAGCAAAAATCAGACTATAAATAACATCGTCCCATTACAGGATGAGGATGGTCACCTCACAAACAGAGGTGAGGCAAGGCAAACATTTTGAACACATTCTTTGCCTCTGTCTTCAACTGGGATAATAGACCAAGGAGGTCCCCGTGCCTGGAGCTGGAGGACCATGACTGCCAGAATGATCAAATCCCAGTTGACCCTGAAGTCGAGCAGGATCTGCTGCTCCAGGTGGATCCCTATAAATCTATGGTGCCTGATGGGATTCATCCAAGAGTACCCAAAGAGCTGGCTGATATGATTGTGAGACCTCCCTCAATGATTTTTGAATAATCTTGGGAATCTGGAGGTCCCAGCTACCTGGAAGCTGGCAAAGATTGTCCCCATTTTCAAGAAGGATGACATGGGAAACTACAGGCCTGTCAGTCTCGCTTCAGTGCCTGGTAAAGTTATGGAGATTATTCTGGGAGTTACTGAAAAACATCTGATAGATAATGACTGCATTGCAGTCATTGGTCACAGCCAGCACAGCTTCATGAGGCAAAGGTGCTGCTTGACAAACTTGATTTCTTTTTATGACAAGGTAACCCACCTAGTTGATCAAGGGAAGCCAGTTGATGTGATCATTTTGGATTTCAGTAAAGCTTTCGATACTGTCTCTCCCAGGATTCTTCTGGACAAAATGTCCAGCACACAGCTGGATGGTCACCCATTGCATGATGTGGTTAACTGGCTCATGGGTCAGGTGCAAAGGGTTATAGTGAATGGGGTGGCATCAGACTGGTGACCTGGCACTAGTGGGGTTCCACAGGGCTCCATTTTAGGGCCCGTTCTCTTTAACATAAAGTACTTGGACACAAGATTCATAGGTATACTAAGTAACTTTGCCAACAACACTAAAGTGGGAAGAGCTGTTGACTCCTTCAAAAGCAGGGAGGGCCTGCAGAGAGACCTCAACAAATGAGAGGCCATCACCAACCATATCAAGTTCAACAAGGGAAAGTGTTGGATTCTGCACCTGGGATGGGACAACCCTGGCTATACAGACTAGGGAAAGAGATGCTGGAAAGCAGTGCCACATCAAGGGTCCTGCTCAATGGCAAGTTTAATGTGAGCCAGCAGTGCCCTGGCACCCAGGAGGGCCAACTGTATCCTGGGGGGCATCAGGCCCAGCATTGCCAGCCAGTCAAGGGAGATAATTGTCCTGCACTGCTCTGCACTTCGAGTCCTGTGTGCAGTTTTGGGTGCCACATTAGAAGAAAGATATGAAGCTATTAAAGAGCATCCAAAGGCAGGCTATGAAGCTGGTGAAGGGCCTTGAGAGGAAGCCAGATGAGGAGCAGCTGAGGTCACTGGAGAAGGGAAGTCTGAGGGGAAACCTAATTGCAGTCTACAGCTTCCTCAAAAGGGGAAGTGGAGGGGCAGCACTGATCTCTCATGACCAGTGACAGGACCCAAGAAAACAGCATGAAGCTGTGTCAGGGGAGGATACCAGGAAAAGTTCTTCACCCAGAGGGTGGTTGGGCACTAGAAGCCAGGGCAGTGGTCACAACCCCAAGGCTGCCAGAGCTCAAGGAGCATTTGGACAATGCTCTCAGGCACAGGGTAGGACTGTTGGAGCATTGTGTGCAGAGGCAGGAGTTGGACTCGATGATCATTGTGGGTCCCTTCCAACTCAGGATATTCTGTGATTCTATGAAAATATAAATGCTCCTTTAAAAACATTTCCTAAAATACTAGGTGCATACAATTTTCTTCTCTACAGACTCATTTGTGCTAGTTACTACTGGTAACCAATGCAAATGAAATCAAAACCAAATAAAACACTGACTGGATAAGAGAGAGGTATTAGCATGAATAAGAATTTATTGCCTTTTGCATGCAATTGAAAAATATGCATGCAATACTAACTGATGGCAAATTCCTTGGCCCAGAAGAGTAAAATTTGAAATTTTGTTAATTTTAGTATTTATGTAGATGTGTCAAACATCTTTCCTTCAATCTTGTTTTTACATGCTCAACATCAAATCTCTTTAAACATGAAGTATGTTTAATATTTTTTAGGGTATGTCCCTTTATTGAAGTGCTAATACAGACACATGTATATATACACACACATATATATAATGATTTAGCAGTAGGAATCATTTGAATGAGGAAAACCAGATGAGATGTCTGAACATACACTACAACAGACACTGATTTATCTCTTAATTAACTCCAATTTAAAAATACTTTGAAAGCATTAGGAATTGACCATTAGAACAAAAAAACAAAAAAACAAACAAAAAAAAAGGATGGGGAGGAAGAGGGGGATTAAATAGCTTTATGTACTTCTCCACCTTATTTTTTCCCCAGTATGTTTTAGTGCATTTGTATATCTAAAGCACCCATGGGGATGGGGGGGTGTTAAAAAAGATATAGTGGAAATGCATTTGTGTTTTCTCAGCTATTAAAATAGCTGTCATGGTCCATAGGCATTTGGAGTACTTACAGCCTAAAATATATACCACTGTAAATAAGAGAAACAATGCATGTATGTTTTTCAGTAAAATGCTTCAGAATAGATTATATCTATACACACACATAATTTTTTTCCCCTCCCATCTTCAAATTTACAAGACTGTCAGACTTGTTACATCTCAGAAAATTCAAGTTTCACCATCCAGTTTTGGTTCACCATCTTACAAGTCTGAACTTTCCCACTTTTAGAGAAGAGATCTGGCAGAAAATGAGGATTTCTGTAGATTCAACACCTCCAATATATTGGTCTGAAGAGACTCTATGATTCTATTCTCGCCTTTTAATGTATTTATGTAAAATGGCAGTCCTGCTATCTGAAAGTAGCTTTTCCCATGCATTACTTCACAAACCACAATGATGTTGGTTTACTCTAAACGTTTTGCTACAGAATGGTTTCTACATGAAATGCACAGTAGCTCAAGATCTTATATTTCTGGCATGACACTTTTAGCTTTAGCCTCACAATCCATGGAAAGACTTCTCATGTGCTTATACAATTAAAGATACTGGGATTATGGCTAGCTAAAACTAGAAATTAAATACAATCTGTGTCAGAAAGCAGTCCTCATTGTAGGCAGTCTATGAAACTCATGCATAAAGCAGCCAAAGCCATGAGCAGCTCCACTGAAGAGGAAATAGAATTGCTTTTCAGAACATGGAAAAAGCCAAGGTCAACCTGATCAAAGTCCAACTAGAGTTCAAATAGATTTTTCTTTTCTAAATAGAATGGAACAGAACTAGAAAACACTATTGCCCAAGCTGCAGACTGTGCTCAACCACATACCCAAGGAAGGGCAGATTACTCTGTTTATATGCTCTGACATTGGTTTTACCAGCTGCAAATATGAAAACACAAAACCTGAGCTTTGAAAACATGAAAATACAAATAAGTGATCTTAGAGGTCTAGTTCATGACTCCTAGTTTCTTAAAATCCTGAGTGGCATAGACAACTTGCTGGTTTTTATGTTGTGGGTTTGTTTACTTCTTTTTCAGGAGGGGGGGTGGTCTGTTTGGCTTTAGTAATTTTAAATGCAAGTCTTTCATTTCAATATTTCTGCTAGGCTTCTGGTACCTCAATTTTGACATTCTTTCAATATGTACTTCCAGTATGTGTTACTGGAAGTAATTGCCTCTTCCTCCCAGGAGGCATCAATGTGTAAATCTCATTTAGGTGGCCCATTTCATAGCTCCTCTACTTTCTCTTCCATTCATTTAAAATAAAATAAACTCATCTAACCTGTCATCTTAAAGAATGTGCCAAACAGAGCCAGAGAAGGGAAAAAAAAAAAAAAAGAGATTGTTAACCAGAGGTTTACCTCCCAGATACCAAGGAAAGAGGAGATACAATAAAGGATAAAATAAATGACTACCAGGAAGTCATATTTCAGAGTACAACATAGAAGGATATCTTTACATCTTTTTTAATTCCCCCCACCCCCCAACATGGTCGAAATGTATCTAATTTAATTTAAAATTCATCTTATCAGTGGTCCTGGCTCCAAAACATTTGAAATTATAGTAATTTCTTCTGTGACATAAATCTGCATAAAGAACTGAATTGAAAAAACAATTATCTGCCAGACCAACTAGAGCCCTTTAAAGATATTATTCATGTTCTCTTAAATTTTGTTCGCATCTGTTGGAAAACATTGTTCTGACATGCTTTCTTAATCTGAAAAGCCTCCCAATTTCTATTTCTGTCATGCTGATTAAAAAGAAAGAGTCTACAAGAAAGTCTGTATAATAAAACCTGCAGGGACTGTGCTCTACCAACTTTCTATTCCATTGTTGATGGTAGGAGGGGAAAAACAACCAACTAAAAAAAAATCCCACAAACCAAAACCACACAGCAGATCACATCCCGAATACTCTTTACACCTCAAACAGTTGTATTCTTGGGGAGACCATTTGTATGGCCAAAACATTTCAGAGATATCAAAGTTTATCAGAAGCACCCATGCTCCACACTTAAATGTATGTATTCAAGTAGTTTCCTCAAAGTGCTAACTGTATTTAATAAACAAAACAAATTTTAACTCCTACCATTCCATCATAACGGTCTCCAGGTCTACCTCTTCGGTCATAAGACATAAGATCTCTAAAATGAGAAAAAGCAGCAGCACATGACTCATGTTATGAACCAGTTTATATATTCCAATTCAAGTTTTAACAATTTGCACACAATTATGAATTTCTGAATGCTTTAGCCTACTTCTGAATGACAAAGTTACAGAACTACTAGTCCTGATAATACTGCAGAAATAATTAAATTCAAATAGTTTTCAAAATTTTCTGGTGCAATACACACTCAATCCTGCATAATCAATACCAACATGGAGTGTGAAACAAGTCCTGGAAACATGAGCACAATTTAGTAAATGTTACTCAACTTGTACAATGCACTTATGCAACAGCTTACCCGCCACGAGGAGGTGGTGGAGGAGGAAGAGGAAGATTACGAGCTCTGCTGCCACCTCTGCCACCACGGCCTGGTGGAGGTGGTGGAGGTCCTCTGCGGGGGCTCATATCATCATAATCTCTTCTTGAGGGAGGCATAGGTCGTCCGCCACGACCAGGGGGCATTCGATCAAAACCTCCCCTTCCACGCATCGGAAAGCCCACCGGCCGTCCCCTTCTATCATCAAACATCATTGTGAAGCCACCATAGTCGTATGTTTCATCATAGAAATTGGGATCATAAGGCTGGGCCCGTCCTTTAATTGGAGACTAAGACACACACAAAAACAAAAACAACACCACCCCTCCCACCAGTTAGCACTGATACAACTATATTTAATTAAATTAATATATTAAATATGTAAATATGAATTTATACATGCTGAATATGTTCTTTATTTCACAATATTCATAAGCAAGGTAGGAGTGGTGATATGCTTCCTGAGAGCTTAACTATGATAGAGAAATTGCTGTTATTGATGGGTGGCACATACATTTGTCTCACTTCCTCCCCAATTTAAATTTTCTTATTTTACTGCTATGTAAAGCATGATAAAGTCCCTTGGTACCAAAAATGTCTTCTCTCTCCAATAAGGTACACTCCAATTCTAGCAAGCAGGAATAATTTCAAAGGGTGCTAACAGTCCAATGCTTATTTTGTTACCGGAGAAGAGGCACTAAATTAAAAATAGAAATGGAAAGATATAATTTTCCAGCCAAATCATCCTGACTTTCATGAATAGCAATGAAAGAATAAGTTTAAGACACATTACCTCAGAGATAAGATCCAAGATAATCTTGATACATTCCACAACTCTATCAGGTTTTCCACCAATAAGCACCACTCTATCAGTGGAATGAGGACAACATTCTTGAAAGAGCTTAATGGTGGTTTGAGTGTTCTGTTGAACAGAAGAAAAACAACCCCCAAAATCTTCAAATAGGAGTATTTTAAACAATTGTATAAACTTATTGAAAATAAAATGGGTAAGACACACTAAAATATTTTAAAAGAAACAATCAAACCAAATCATTAAACTTCTAATAATTTTAAGTGAATGCTTGGCTTCCAAGTTCTAACAGCAAATTTAATCTTAGGATATTATATTTTTAAGACCTGCAATGGCATCAGTTTGTATGAAATGCTAGTGAAAAATTTAGATTTTTGAAATCTTTCAATTATGGCTCATCTACAGAGTTATTTAATCAAATACAAGCAAAAAGACCACATATTCGTTATAAGCTTACAGGTTATATAAGCCTTCATATGTCATAAAAACATGCTTTGGATTCAAGACAGCAATGTTGCTAGGATTATGTCTATTCTTCTTGCCTTCCCCTCATTCCACACAAATAGTAGCTTATGCCTAAACTGACCTGGAATTGCCTTTGACACAATGTGAGGAAAGGACAGAAAAGAACACTCTAGATTGATAGAGACCACTAGCTTTTTAAAACAAAATGTCATTCCTTCACAAAGGAAACAGTGGTCTTCAAGGTAGTGAAACTCAAAAATCCCAAAAACTAAACAAACAAACCCTAAGAAAACCCCACCATACTTTTTTATAACAATATTCAAACATCTATTAAATTATCATAATTAAAGAGTTAATGGAGATGCATCCATGCTAAATAGTTTTCCATGTCCAACACCACTGATATAGTCTATTCAGCAGTTCATTCCAGAAGGTGTGATGAATGGCATTTTAATTTTAAAAAGTATCCTTTATTTATAAAGATTACTGCTGATATGCTTAAAAGCTTTATAAGAAGTTCTGGGCTCTATCACCAACAGCTACTTCATGTATGAAATGTGTTCTTAAGGATCATAGATCAAAGATTAGGCTTACGCTCACTGCTTCTGAACATAAAAATCTAATTTGTTTAATAGAATAAAAGCAGAGTCTGAAAAGAATAGGAAACCATACCTCTCTGAGTTCTTTGATTTTAGCACCCTTGACACCAATAATTCCTCCTGCTAGACTTTGGTGAATTAGAAGTCTTAATTCACAGTCAAAGTCGCTACCTTTGTAGTGCTGATACTGTAAAATGTATACAAGAATAAAATATTAGTCAGGGGAAAAAAAAATTGAAAAATCCAAATACTAATTTTGATTTTCTTTGTTAAGATTTTTCTCCAAGCAGCATGGTATGACTTAATTTACTGCTGAACTGTAATACTGTATTTGCTACCAAAAAAACACAAACAAACAAACAAAAAAAATAACAACACAAAAAACCACATATTTTAAAGTAATTTGCCTCAACACGAGGTGATGTCAAATTAGCTTTCCTTATTTGTTATTATTGCTGTTGTACAGAATTTTAATATATCAAACAGTGCAACACTTGATTACAAATCACAGGCAGAATGGAAATTACAATAGAGCTACTTCAAATTGGGAACTAGTCAAGAAACAGGTGGTTTGAAGGGGAAGAGGCTGTTCCAAATATTAATTTTCTAAGAAGAAATTTTCTGTCTCCGATTTAAAAAAATGGCAACACATACATTGAGAGCTATAGGTCTTCTTTCAAAAAAAGGTTGGGTTTTACTTTCTAAATTAACATGTTAAAAATAGGACACAATCATCTAGGATTATCTTGTTTTATAATCTAAATTTATGCCTCTGAAAAAGAAACAAACATAAGAGACATACCTCTTCCAAAGTAGGGATAATCTTCTTCAAGATTTCTCCAATTGTCTCTGTATCTGCACTTATACTCAAGATACTGTTAGAGGCCATAGTGTCAGAAAACATAGAGAAGGTGGAAAGTAGCAGAAATAAGTTTAGTATTCATAATCATACACAAAATTCTAACAAGACTGACTACACAGAAGTCCTTACAATTAATATTCCCCATTTAAAGTAAACCTATTCACTGGAATTACAACACATGCATCTTTGTTTATGTCCAATATATATGCATGATGAATATAAGAATTTAATGCTAGCTAGGTCTTGCAGAGAGAGCAAGAACTCACAAAAGCTTTTGGAAGGGTTCAGACAGATTAACCAGGCAAGAAATCGATGCAAAACTTACGAATGAATATTCACTTTCCCCACTAGCACTAATTTAGTATACCCTTACCATTACATTGATAAAACTAGCACACCTTTTTGTGGAAAAGGTGGGGATATGTAAGTAGTCAACATTATATCTGGAGTAAGGTTGAGACACCAGTTAGAAATTAGATTACTAATGGGCTCTGCAAAAAAATGAAATATAAATACAAGGGGAAAAACCCCAAAACAAAACAAAAACACAACCCCACAAACAAACAAAAATGTAACACAAATGAGAAGTGAAGAAAATTGAACTAGAGTTAGTATTTCAGCAGAAATAATTATGAACGGACAATGCTGAGGGGAAAAAGGTGGGCCACAAAGACCAGAGCAAGAGACTCCTGAAACAATTTGATTTATAATACAGTAAATATACAACACTTGAAGCTGTGCTCTTTCCATTGAAATAAAATTAGTGGATTGTTTGGGTGGGCAACTCACGTAAAAGTTCAGTGACAAAAAGACTTAATGGGGAAAATAAGACAGAAAACTTTAAAAAAAACAATACACGGTCTATAAGGGGATACTATTTATATCAAAGGCAGGTAATAAAATACATTTCTCTCTTTCTAATCAGGCAGTGAGGCATAAACTGTTGGGACATACCGCTCGGGGCCACTGCTGTCTGGGACTGAAACACTTGCATTGTACTGCATTGGTCATTGGCGTTCGTGGATGTTGGCATTGGGCATGGGCATTCAATCAGAAGTTGTCAAGTATGGTACCCGTTTGGCAACAAGCACATTTTTGGGCATAGCCAACCAGGGTTTTCACATGGGCGTTCAGGGGCGGATGGGCCAACGTCATGATGGGCAACGCAGGGGCAAGTCGATCCAGTACATGGGTAACGGAGATATATGGCCAAAAAAACAAGGAGAGGGAAAAGGGGGAAAAGCAATAAATTTTAATTTAATACAAACTATACTCATTACTCTCAGTTAATGAAGCAAGTTTAAGTTGTTCTGAAAACTAACACAATAATGGATTGCTACATCAACTGTGGCTTAACAGTATGGATCTTCACAAGTTATGTTATGTGACTAAACTACATTTTACTTTTAACAACGATGTTTCAGTAGCAGGCTAGCTCATGAACATAGACACAAAAACTGTTGAGATTCATATTACTGAAACCTTGGGCAAGTTGGGAAAGTTAGTATTCCAGACCAGTTAAATTATCTGGAGTAAGGTGATGTGTTTATTTACTTAAAACAAACAAACAAAAACACTAGCTACCGAAGTTTGTTTGCATGATTCCTGACCATCTCAGCTCAATCCTCAATTCTAGTTGCTATAGTTTGTGACCTTAGATGGAACTGATTCTGTGATGATATACTAGCAAATATTGTATTGAACACAGTCTTGCTTGAAAAAAAATTGCCAAAATTGTAGCTGATGCTAAGTACAGGAGTGTAAACAAATAGAATTTAAGAGGCACTGCCAAGTTTTATAAATACATAACATTTACCCTGAATGTGTCTAATCACAAGAGTCAACCCACATAAAATATGAATAGGTAAATACGTTATGACCATTTAAAAATGCTTCCAAGTTAAAAAAAAAAAAAAAAAAAGAAGTTTCTTTACTGTTCTATACCTGTATCTAAATCATGCAACCTTAACATCAATGTTTTTGTGCTTTATTTCCACACTGGTAAAGTAAAAACAGTTGGACCATTATGTTTTGTTTTTTTTTTTTTAAAGGAAGTTCAAGAATTCTTTCATCACTGGGTTAAGCCAGCCACCAGTGAGAGTTTTCAATAGCACTATAATGGATTCACATATATAGGAAATGGTATAGTTATGGGTTTTAAGCTTTGCCAATATTTCTAATTATAGATGTCAACTCATTTTAAGTGTGTAATTTAGAGGAACCTTGTTTGAAAGCAAAGAGGCTTAATATAAACCTCTCCTCCCACATAACTTGAACTAGGCTTCAATTAAAACACAAATTGAAAAACTAAAGTTTTCTTCAACAATCATTATAAGTGGCTAAGTGGCTTATTAGATTATTGTTGTCTAGGTTTGAATTTCTCAATTTCTAGAAATGTATGTAATCAAGTTTTCAATGCAGTGCTCTGGAAGAATTGGTGCTAAATTAATTCAAATTCATGCATACTCACATCTGTACGAAGTGCCTTAATATTTTTGCCACCTTTTCCAATCACTGCTCCAGCATTCTGGAAAATAGTTTTCAGAAGTTACATTATGCTAATACAGCACAGACTATTTTTTTGAACTGAAGACTAAGAACAACGTATCTATTTCTGCATTACCTTGTGGGATGCATTTAAGGGTGGGGTGAGACTTGTTTCCTTTTGAAAGGTTCAAATTAAATCAAAACTGACATGGTTTTACCATGGGGGAAAAAACGGTCCATACAGAGATAAAAATACTCAGCAATATTTTTTCAATTTCAAATTTAAGTTTCTAGGCAATTCTGCTGGTATTCACATAGAATCATAGGTGAACAAGCAGATGAATAAAAACTGTTGGATGATTGGCAATAGTTAATGGATCTCATTGCACCTAGATGCTGGTAAGAAGTAGGATACCACAGAGGTCTATCCTGGGATCTGTCATGTTTAACATAGAATGGTTTGGGTTGGAAGGGACCTTAAAGATCATCTAGTTATCTAGTTCCAACCCCCCCCCCCCCCCCTCCCGG
>VZTX01002543.1:0-12514 GCA_013400915.1 Pardalotus punctatus | reverse complement strand
CTGCGCTGTCCCCCAGCAGTGTCCCCACGGCAGCAGTGGCACTGCTGTGGTTTGGGGGCTCTGGGGGTGGCAGCTCTCCCCCATTCCAGGCTGCACGGATCTGGGGACACACTGCAGTTCTTGCTGTTGACATGGAAACTGCAGCCAGGTACAGGGATGGGGACAGGGACAGGCAGAGAATGAACTCTGGGTGGGAAGGACTCAGTGCAGCGAGTGCTGCAGCCAGGCTGGGCTGAGCACCCCTTACATTTCCTTTGTATTATCATTCTTTATTATGACTTTAACCTGTTGAGCGTCTCCAGGAGTTGCTGCAGTTGCTGCATTCCAACAGAGAGGGATTTCTGCATTTCCACCCTCATTTAAATTATGCAAGTGGGTGAGTTCAGATTAACTGCTTTTAAGGAGGCGCTCAGAATGTTTTGTCAGCGGCTGCTGTGGCAGGGAGCAAAAGCACTCTCATGTTCTGCATTTAGACCTCCAGGATCTCAGGTTTTACTGTTCTGCATTATTAAAGTGGAACAGACCATCTGTGGAGCAGCTTCTGCCGAAAAGAGTGGGAAGCAGGAACTTAGAAAACTGATGGGAAGGAACATCCAGTTGGCTGGAAGGGACCTAAAGCCCATCCAGTGCCACCCCAGCCATGGCAGGGACACCTCCCACTGTCCCAGGCTGCTCCAAGCCCTGTCCACCCTGGCCTTGGGCACTGCCAGGGATCCAGGGGCAGCCACAGCCTCTCCATTATTTGATAAAAGCTTTTGTAAAAGCTTTTAGTGCATCTTCAGGTGTCAGGAAAAGGAGCTGCTCGTGGGTGAGGTTCTGGCAAAACAAATTGCCCATTTCCAATAGCTGGGCAGCGGGAAAGGAGGAATTCCTGGCAGAGTTCTGCTCCAGGAGATCCTTTTAAATCTGTGTGGCCTGACTCTGGTGATGGTGGCTCCTGCAGGCACCGCTCCCTGCTCTCAGGTTGGTGAGCGGTGTTCGTGCCGAGGCTGGCGCTCTGCTCACTGCCATTCGTAAGGAATTCTTCATTCCCGCTGCAGGAGCCCTTGCAGGGAGGTGTGGAGTGTTCAGCTGAGCCCAGAGCGCTGGCTGTGTTAACCAGCTGGGGTGACTCCGGACCTGTGCCAGCCTGGTGTCCCTCCGGGGCTGGAAATGCGGGATCGCAGTGTTTTGTGGAGCTGGGGCTCTCCGGAGCACCCTCGACCTGGGTTCAGTCCTGTTGTTGCTCATGAACACAGGGAGGCTCCCCTGCCGTGCTGGGAGGAGGATCCTGGAGCTGTCCAGAAGCCCAAGGCAGCAGGAAAATCCAGGGATGGGGCTGAGCTGCAGCAGGACAACCCCCCCAGCTGAGGTGGTGCCACTGGAAATGGCAAATAGAGAGACAAATTCTGGGGGTTCTGGTGCTGGTGTTGATCCACACAGGAGCTCTCAGGGAGTGAGAAGTGCCTGAGGGCTGTGAAATGCAGCATAATGAATAATAACAGCTGGATATTAACCTTTCCCTGACAGGGCTGCCTCAGACACCGCCTGGGTCACGCTCTCATTGCCCTGGCAGATGTATCATTTTATAGAGTGGTAATGAGAATACTTAGCCAATATCTATCTGTCCCCCTAATAGAACCTTTACAGCCTAAAATCCCAGATTTGCCCCGAGTGGAATTTCCTCTGTATGTGATTTATATAATGTATATAAAAAGTCAAATGTGACACTGCCTAAAATACCCTTTTGCACAGTTATGGTCAGCAATTATTGGAAAAGAAAACAACTGCAAAGCACTTTTATGGCATGGTGGAAATTAATAAAATCATTTATATTGTGGCCTTTTCACTGAGCAAGAAGGTAAAAAAAAAATATCTGTAGACTGTCTTAATAACACCCCGTAGTGTGTGGCTGGGTAACATCGTGAAATCTGCAGAGACACTTGCTGTCCTAAAATTGATGCTGTCATTCCACACCTAATGCTTTTATCCCAGATTTAATGCCAGTAAATGAAACTGCTTTGGGTTAAATGCTAGGAAAATTGGAAAAGTGTTCGAGTAGCTGCTTTCAGCTCATTTGGCATCAGTAATTATAGCAGGTGATGATTTACTTCCTGGGTAAATAAGTGGTTGTCAGCAGTGGGGACATGCTTGGGACTAAGTAGAAGAATAAAAATATCATAAACTGATGAAATCACTGCTCGAGTGGAATTGGGTCAGTATGTTGGATTTGCTCTCACCTGGGCTGACAGTGAAAGTACTTGAGGCACATGAGAAATGCAGCAGGTCAATAATTTTGTGGTTTAATTAGGCTTAATGGTTTTCCTTATCAAATAACCCCATAGCCCCTGAAGTCCCTTCTGACCCATGAAGGGGGTGGCTTGCAGCGTGTGCTGGTGGTGTGGCAGACCAGAGGTGACCCAAGTCCCCCTAAATTCCTGCAGGTCCCTTTCCCCACTCCCTGCTCCCCCTTTTTCCCCCCTGTCTCATCACTATGTAGTTCATGTACATATTTATCCTGTGGTGGAAAATAAATGAACCCTCTAGGTAGTATCATCTTTCTATGTGTAAAAATAATGATTTAATCAAATCACAGTGATTTGAAGTAATAAGAGATTCATTGTAATTTGGAAAATCTCATAAAAGAACTATTTATATCTCTTAGAGGTATTTGCTGAAAAAGTAATTTGCTAAAGTATGAAATATGGAGGACATTGGGGAATCACTAAATCTTGTCACGGCAGTGCAGTGCTTGGCCACGAGCAGGGGTGAGGAGTGATTATTCCTGCTTTTGCATTTTAGCATCCAGCGTTTTTTGTTGGGTCATCTGATTTCCAGAGCTTCTGAAGCCAAAACTCTGAAGCAGCGCTGTGTGTGAGAGTTGTGCTCACACCTCCAGGTCAGCAAGATGAAGCCCAGGCTCAGGTCTGTTGTTAGCACAGAGAACGAGTGCCTTGTTCAGCCAGGGTGTTCATGAGTCACGTTCATCCCAAAAAGTGTCTGAAATTAGAGAAGAATTTGAGATTTCCACTGGCTCAGGTGGGCCTGCTGCCCATCTGTGGGAAGTGTAGGAACAATCCTGGCTGGTAAAATCATCCCTGGCAGTGCCCAAGGCCAGGCTTGGGGCAGCCTGGGATGGTGGGAGGGGTCCCTGCCATGGCAGGGGTGGCCCTGGGTGGGTTCCAAAGTCCCTTCCAACCCAATCCATTCCACGGTTCCTGTTCCCAGGTGAGTTGGGAAGGAGGGAAGCTGCCAGGGCCGTGCCTTTGGGAGGGGTCTCCAGCAGCTTGGCTGTGGGAGCAGCAGGAGCAGCATTCCCAGGATCTGCACTGCAGGAGGGGTGGCTGGGCAGGACTGACCACGCTGGGAATTACCCAGAATTTGTCTGAATCCCATCCCTCTGTCACTCACCCACTTGTCCCAATCAATAGAAAATAATGGTAAAAAATGTTCCCTTTTTAATAGGGATCCATATTCCTGCTTGCAAGTGCAGAGGGATCATTAAACAAATCAATGGGAATGTTATTATTTGTTATTAAATCTGTAAAGGTTTAGAGTAATTCATATGGAATTCTATTACAGTTTTATCAGGACTCATTGATTTTATGTTATTAAGTTATAGAGCACTTTTCCCAGAGGTCAGTGAGTTTGGCACGTGGGGAAGGTTTATTGGTGCTCTTTCCGAGCCATATGGATATTGTAGATCTTAGGACTGAATAGCCCCTTTGAAATGCTCTTTTAATTATGAGGAAAGCCAATATACACAGGTTTACAGGAGAAGGTTTAGGTTGTGTGTGTACCTAAAACCTGTTTTCTGAATATTCTTCTGACCCATCCATGAGAATATTTTCCTTAGGAAATTTTATCTTGTAAGTGGTAATCATAGAATCACAGAATGGTTTGGGTAGAGAAATAGTGCTGGCCCTTCTAGAAACTGCATAGGAACATTCCTAGAGCACTAATTTGTTATTAATTAACACAATAGGTGTCACAGGAGTTTTAACAAATTATTTATTCAACGTGTGGGAAGCCCAGGTGAAGTCCCTGCCTCAGAATAAATAGAGCAGGAGGAGATGGGGGTCTCTGCCATCACAGGACATCTCTTTTCCTGCAGCCTGATCCATTTGATTCTGGGAAGATTTCATTCCAAGCTGCAGTTCCCCCGTGAAGGGCTGGACAAGTCATGTGGAGCTCACAGATTTCACTCAAGCACTCAGTAAAACTGCAGTACAGCACTGGGGGTTTCTCCCAGCCCACCCTGGTGGTTTTCTTGCATTTCCCACGGTTTGGTTGCTGTCCTGACCTACTTTTGGTTTTAATAAACTGCACATTTGCTGCCGAGGCTGCAGGTAGAATTTTCATTTGCTTTCAGCCCGTTCCTGGAAGGCTTCAGTGCTGATTTTTCCGGTTGGTTTTTGGAGATGACGTGGGTTGTACCTCCTGAGCTTGGGATGTGAGCTGTGAACAGCAGAGTCAGTGCTGGGAAAACACATGTTAGAGCTGGGTCACTGGAACACAGAGCTCAGAGAAGGAGAGGGATTGACCCCATTCCCAGTCTCCTTTCCAATTTTAAAACAGCTGGGTCTGTGCTGTCTATTTTTAACCCCAGTGCAAGGATTGTTGTGCTAATTTAACCATGGCAGATGGTTTTCCTTAGATCTGTTCCCTCCCGTGCTGTGCCAGCCTGTGTCCTTTACCCACCCATGGCAGGAGGGAGATCACGGGCTGCCGTGCCAGGAGTGTTGTTCCTTCAGGGGAATGGGAATGGGAATTTGCAGCTGCTGCTCACTGCACCCTAAGGGCCCATGGGGATGGTGCAGGGGGCTTTGGGCTCTAAGAACTCTTTGCTTTTTTCCTTGCACCCCGTTCTGCAGTGCCAGATCAGCTGTGATGCCCAGGAATGGGAGAGCATCCCCCGAGATTCCCATCTCCAAGGGGTTCTCTCTTGCAGGATGGCAGATAATTCAGCTCTGAGCCACTCTGGGTGCTGCCAGCCTTCTCAAGTCTGTACCACTGCTCTGCTTTATCCAGCTTTCAGATTTGGATAGTTTCAATTCCTCCACAGCTTTCTTAGTGAAAGGAAAAGCTCTTTTTGTACCTGGACTTGGACTGGGGTTGCAGTTCTGGAAGGTTCCAGTGTAGGCAGAGCTCTGATGTTGCTCCCTGCAGCTCCAGACAGGTGACCCCCAGCAGCACCAGCAGAGGTGAGTGTCCCACCACTGGAACTGACCTGCTGCCTGTGGGACTGGCACGACTCCCTGAGGAGAGCAGGCACAGCCCAAACCCCAGAGAGACAGCGAGGTGGGAAAGATCTCTCAGAAAGCTGTACAAAGCAGCAGGGATTTGGGGTGCAGGGGCCGTGCCGGGGCTGCAGGGGTGCAGCAGCATCGCCTGCTTCTGGCACCTCCAGAGCACAGGTGACAAACCCTGCCTTGCTCTGTGCCAAGAGCACTTGGCTGTGTCACTCCAAGGGCTGTTCCTTCTGAGCAGATGAGTGGATACAGCTTCTGCCAGCTCCACAGAGGAAAAGACATGAAAAATGACAAAAGACTTCGTGTGTGAGCGCACAGACATGCACTGATGTGTTTGTCCTCCTGCAAATCCTGTTTGCCAGGGAAAACCCAGAGTACAGTGGGATAGTAATAGGATATGGATGCTGTGGGAGGGTGGTGCTGGCTGATGGTTCCAGTGATAATTTGTGTGTACAGAGGTGCTGGGAACAGCCTGGTGAGATGGAGCTGCCTCCTCTGGAGGGCTGGTCTAATAACAAAATTAGTTGTCTTGAGCTCAGCCCCATTATCAGCTGCACTGTATCATTTATTCCCATTCCTTGTGAGTACCTGTCTAATCCATGCTTTTTCCCTCTAAATTTTATTATATTGATCTGTTTTACATTTGTCTTGCCCAGTTTTATACCTGCTAGTTAGAAACAGTCATTTTCCTGCAAGATGCAGCTGATGAGAAAATGTGGATTTTCTCTCTTTCCATGGTCATCTCCCACGAACAGAGACGTGTGCTGGGTACTGAGGGAGGCACAGGCACGGTGTTTGTGTTCAGGCTGCAGCTGCCCAGGGCAGAACAGCCAGGCCTGAGCTGTGCCCTCTGCTCCCGCAGGGTTCGACACCTATTTCACCTCCCGCACCCTGGAGAACAACAGGAGGAACGTGTGGTTTGCAGAGTACTGGGAGGAGAACTTCAACTGCAAGCTGACCATCACTGGCTCCAAGAAGGAGGACACGGACCGGAAATGCACAGGTAATCCATCCCTTCCCCGTCCTCGTGCCGTGGGAAGCTTTCCATGGGACCCAGGAATGGTTTTATTTGAGTGACGGGCAGCTGGAGGGGGTTTGGTTTAGATGGAGGATGTTTCACAACAATGTAGGATGGAATTGTTCCCTGGGAAGGTGGGCAGGCCCTGGCTCAGGTTCCCAGAGCAGCTGGGGCTGCCCCTGGATCCCTGGCAGTGCCCAAGGCCAGGCTGGACATTGGGGCTGGGAGCACCTGGGACAGTGGGAGGTGTCCCTGTCATGGCAGGGATGGGATGGGATGGGATGGGATGGGATGGGATGGGATGGGATGGGATGGGATGGGATGGGATGGGATGGGCTTTAAGCCCCTTCTAACCCAAACCATTCTGAGATTCCACGATTCCATGAACACCCTGGAGAAACCCTGGGCAGAATGTGTCTCTGTGACACAGAAGGCACAGTTGGAGCTGTCACCTGATGGCCACCCCAGCCTGGCCTCCCCTGGCCTTTCCCCTGCTCCTTTAGATTTTCCCAGCAGCAGTTGAAATGTGTTATGTTGAATAATTGCCTTGAATTGTGATCAAAGGAAATCAGTTCATGGGAGGATTTGTTTTACTTTGATTGAAAATTGATGAAATTTTCAATCAAAGTAATTTTCCCAGACTTCATCTCCTCCACTCTTGGTCGCAGTTCCTGGGGGAAATGGGAATGTTTTGTGCAGGAACAGCACTGTTTCTGCTGGGAATGCACTGCTGTTAAATTCGGCACACGGAGTCTCCCCAGAAGGCTGGGATTTGACTAAAAATCGCTGAAAGGTTTGTGGGATGATTCCTACCAGAGCCTGACCTGGTTGCTGATGCCATCCCTGGGGCTGGGCTGTGTGAAGGGAGGCTCGGGGAGGTTCCTTCCTCCTGCCTTCGCTGAGGAGCTCACCCTGTCCAGCTGGGGCTGCTCCAGCTCCAGGTTGTACCGAAGGACACCCCTGACACCTCCCTCTCCCAGCTGGAGCAAACCGCATCGGGAAAAGCGTTCCCGTGAGCTGTGTCCAGCGAGAGAGCGGAATGGCCGCTGATGGAATCGTGTCACGAGTGACCGGCACCGTTACCTCAAACAGGACCGATAATTGGCAGCTCGGAGGGCAGGAGGATGCTGGCCGTGGGTCTCAGCAGTGCTCCCAACTCCAGGACTGTGTGGGAACAATTCCCACCCGGAATGGCCGCTGATGGAATCGTGTCACGAGTGATCAGCACTGAAACAGGACCAATAATTGGCAGCACGGAGGGCAGGAGGATGCTGGCACTGGGTCTCAGCAGTGCTCCCGACTCCAGGGCCGTGCGGGAACAGGTCCCACCCGGAATGGCCGCTGATGGAATCGTGTCACAAGTGACCGACACCGTTACCTCAAACAGGACCGGTAATTGGCAGCTCGGAGGGCAGGAGGATGCTGGCACTGGGTCTCAGCAGTGCTCCCAACTCCAGGGCCGTGTGGGAACAGCTCCCACCCGGAATGGCCGCTGATGGAATCGTGTCACAAGTGACCGACACCGTTACCTCAAACAGGACCGATAATTGGCAGCTCGGAGGGCAGGAGGCTGCTGGCACTGGGTCTCAGCAGTGCTCCCAACTCCAGGACCATGTGGGAACAATTCCCACCCGGAATGGCCGCTGATGGAATTGTGTCACGACTGATCAGCACTGAAACAGGACCGGTAATTGGCAGCTCGGAGGGCAGGAGGCTGCCGGCCGTGGGTCTCAGCAGTGACTCCAGGGCCATGTGGGAACAGCTCCCACCCGGAATGGCCGCGGGTGCTGGGGGCAGCTCAGCGCTCCGGCCGCAGATCGCGGTGCAGGGAGCGTGCAGGGAGCTGGGGTTGGAGTTTATCCCACGCTTTGTGTGCTGAGCAGTAGAAATCTAACAGCTCATGTGCCTTCCCCAAGAAATTGCAGGCAGATTGATGGATTCTGTTGAGATAAAGGCTTTTGTCTCTAATGAGATCTTGCGGCTGAGGCTGGGCCGGGGGGATTCTGTCACGGCAGAGCTGTTATTGGATCCTGGAGGGCTTTGTCAGGTGACAATACAGGGATTACGCTGCACACAGGCCTCGTTGTCATCCTCTGCTCCTCGAAATGACAATATTTACCCTGGCATATTGTTGGTGGTTCTCGAGCTCTGCTTCTCAGCTACTTCCACATAAAGAGCTTATGTGGAGAAGCCTTCAGTTTTACACCTGCTGTGTGTGCAGAGTCTGTGCCCTGAGGGACTGCCTGGGGCTGGCGCTGGCAGAGCCCTGGCTGCCAGGACTTGTCTGGAGGGTGGATCTGTGGGGTTGGGGTGTCGTGGGTGTCCCCGTGCTGCCAGGTGTGGGGTTGGGTGTGTGACAGTGCTGGGACTGGATGAACAGTGGATATTTTTCTGCCAGTGCTTCCCCAGCTGCCGAATTCCATCTTGTGCAAATAAGAGCTGCCTGTTTGATACCGTGAGCATTCCACAATCTTTAAATTAAATCTCTTGTTAACGATGACTATCACCGGGTTCTCAGCAGCACTATTGTGCAAGACCCTTTGAAAATGTGTTTAATCCTTCAGGAACCGAAGCAGCATCCGAATTCATCTCATGTGAGCACCGATGGAGTGGGATTTTGATGTCTGTCTGTGTGAATTAAAAAAAAAAAAAAATTGTCCTAGCGATACTATTTATTCATCCTCACACATCCCCTCTGTTGTGTGATGATAACAATGAGTTGAAACCAGCTGAAGGAGAGGCACTGGGAGAACGGGACGTGCAGAGCGGCGCCGTCTGCTCCTCTCCCGCGCAGGGACGCGTGAACGCCGCCTTTGTGGAGATGAACAAGCGTGACCAGGAGTTCTCAAACCTGCATCTCACTTCTGTCATCTGAAGGGGATGGAACAAGTGGAGTTCTTTCTCTCTGTGTTCTCACCACGCTGGGTTTGGAGCTTTTTTTCCTGTCTCTGTTGCAGCATTTCTCTCTGTGAGGATGTGCCTGAAGCAGGGCCCTGGCTGCTCCATCTCTCAGGAATCAGCATGATGAGCACTTGAGACTCGAGTAGGAAGGGGGGGTTAAATTGTTTGTCATCACCTTCAAATAGATCCTTTGGAAGCAAAAAATGCTCATGTCAATAAATTGCTTTTGTGTTTCATCCTTCTCCTGACATCCCAAGGTACTCATTTCAAACCCACGGGACAGAAGTGTGTTCTCCTGAAATCACGTTGTGTTCAAGTGTCCCAGGTGTCAGCTGCTTCACTGCTGAAGAAATAATGTTGTGTGGCTCCTGCAGATCTCCAAGTTAAAAAAACACTCAACAAAACAGCAACTTCTTTTCAGAGACAAGCAGAAATGGTGCAGGTGGGGTTGGTTTTACTCTCCATGGTTTTGGTTTTCTGACAGCACCGAGGGGCTCGTGGTTTCTTGCTGCCCCCAACACCCAAGTTTTAGGTTGGTTCTCCCAGCTTCCCCCTGGGACCCTCAGGGTGTCCTGATGGGTCTGTTGGGGGTCACTCCTGCCCCTTTGCCAGAGGCACCCCCAGCTGCTCCTGCTGCTTCCATCGTGCCTTTTGGGAACTTCCTTCTTTTCCAGAGTAATTAATAATTGCATTTCTATACTCCTGTTATACAGGAGCTATTCCTGAAGGCTTTGGTTAAAGGTTCTGCCTGACTTCTTTAGCTCAGCCTCAGAGGGCAAAATACCTCCCACAATAATGTTGAAGTTGGAATTAAAATTGTGCCCATCACTTTTGGTTTATCCTTGCCTGAAAATGGACTTTGGGCCTGATTTGCTGCTCGCTGGTTACTCCAGCAGGAGGGTGATACAAACGGGAGGGAGCACTCTGTTCTGCCAGGCCTATTCATTTGGATATTTGCTGGGGTTTTTGGGTTTTTTAGTCTGAAGAATATCTTACCCATGTAAATCATTACGATTGATTTGCAGGTTCTTTGCTGCTTCAAATCTGGGTTAAAATTCTAATTGCACTAAAATGTCTCTAAAAGGTCACAACTTGAAAAAGCCTGTGTTTTGGCGAAGGACAGCACACTCCCAGCTCTATAAATTCATGCATGGTTTTGGGTGAGCATTTATATTTGACTCCACATCTGGATTTTCTGTGCCCGGTTCTTGATGTTTAATACCCACCCAAGTGGCTGTTTCAGCACAGGGAAGTATCCTTGTTCTTGGAAATTCTCTTAAGATCTTAAAACCTTCATTATTTTCATATTTGGACACTCTTACATTGCTCTTGGGGTTTTTCAGGTGGGTTTTGCTTGGGTTCTTCTCACAGATCTCTTCACTGCTGAAGGTTTTCTTCCTGCTGTGTTTCTGGAGCTGGCTATGGCTCAGCAGAGTTGTTTGTGTGCAGCATTTCAATCCCAGATCCCCTCCCTTGGCACCCGTTCCTGGTGCATTGCTCATTGGGTTACAGAGCTGAGCTGAAACCACTTAAAAGCATTTTCCTTGTCAGGGCTTGAAACGTGATAAGTTCTGTAATCGATGGGAGGGGAGTGAATAATGAAAAGGAGCCTGCCTGGAACTTCACCAGCTGGAAACTTCAGCTTTTTCTGCTCCATTGTTTGCAGGATTTCAGTGTTTCCAGAGGAGCTGAGATTTTAGGGTTTGGTAGAGGGTGTCTCAACCAGCTGGTGACCAGAAGAGCACAAAGGCCACCTGTGGCTCTGGTCACCGGCCACAGCTCCATCTGCAGCCGGAGGGACAGAGAGGGGTTAAGGCACGAGCCTGCAAATTCAAAAGTTTGGATTTGTAGTTGCAGTGTTTTAGGATTTTCTTTCTCTCTCATGGAGAATATAGATAAACTGTACTTTCTTAATCTCTGTGTTTTGTGTTAGAGGTGTACAAGCCATAACCAATAGGTCTTTAGGGGTGGATTGTCTTTGGCCAATAGACACTTGTTTATTACTGTGTATAAAAAGAACTTCTTGTAAATAAATCCTTCTTCTTCGCCATCTTGAAGCCTGTCTGCCTGACCTCTCTACCTGCTTCCACAAATCCTACGAATAACAGAAAAGCAAACCATATGGATTCACCTCTTTCATCTCTGCTCTTGAGTTCTTCTGCCTGTGGTTTAATTCCTGTGTTCTGACTTTCTGTGGGCAAAACCCCTCCCTTCTCTCGGGTGTTCCCTGCCGTGCCCTGTGGGATGAGCAGCGCTCCAGGGGTTGTAGTTCCAACACACGAATGGCTCCCCCAGCACTGCTTTCCCCCCTTGCACTTGGCATGGATTCACTTTGGGATTCCTTAAGCTCTCTCCTGCTGCAGTATTTTAAAGGCAATCGGGGGATTCTGCAGGACGTTGGAGGCTCTGCAGGTGGGGGGAGCAGGTAATGCCAGCACTGGAGCTTCCCCAGGAGCGTTAATTGCCAGCGCGTTCCTCAGTTCTCCTGAGCGCCCCTTCGGTGGCATCTCTGAAGTGACTCTTTCTTCCCTTGATCTGGCTTTGACTTCAATTAGAGCCTGGGATTTGCAGCAGAACAAAACACCAGGCTTTAAATACCAGCTGTGCCTTACTTGAAATGCTTTCCTGCTTCAAAGCCGGGCTTTGGGAGCGTGCGGAGCCTGGAGTTGTTTCTCTAAGGTGGTCCCTGTGGGTTCGGGATTGAAGCTGGTGATCAGGGCGGGATTTGTTTCTCTGGATTATGGAGAGTAACTTGTGAGAAGTGTCGATGATTCTGGTGGCGGTGCCAGAGGTTTGGTTGTGTTTTAGTTAATGAAGTTCCAGCTCAGAATGTTTTATTGCATCGATTGACGGTGCAGCTCTCTCAGCGTGCTCTGGGAGGATCCGCTGTTGTTCGGTGCCAGGAGAGCGCCGTCCCTCCTGTCCCTGACGTCCCCCGTGTCCCCTGCAGGGCAGGAGCGCATCGGGAAGGACTCTCACTACGAGCAGGAGGGGAAGGTGCAGTTTGTGATCGACGCCGTGTACGCCATGGCCCACGCCCTGCACCACATGAACCGCGACCTGTGCGCCGACAGCGCCGGGCTGTGCCCCGAGATGGAGCACGCGGGCGGCAAGCGCCTGCTCAAGTACATCCGCAGCGTCAACTTCAACGGTGAGCAGGACCCCCCGGTGCCCTGCTGACCCCCCGGTGCCCTACTGACCCCTCGGTGCCCTGCTGACCCCCCGGTGCCCTACTGACCCCCTCGTGCCCTACTGACCCCTCGGTGCCCTACTGATCCCCTTGGTGCCCTACTGACCCCTCGGTGCCCTACTGACCCCCTCGGTGCCCTACTGATCCCCCAGTGCCCTACTGACCCCTCGGTGC
>VZTX01002538.1:210459-223566 GCA_013400915.1 Pardalotus punctatus | reverse complement strand
TCCTGCCATGGATTCAATTATAGCAATTGCTAGAAAAAGAACAAAAGACCACCTGGCCATTGCAATGCAAGAGCTTGCAGTTATTTATCAGCTTCTTCTGGGCTTCTAAAAACCTCAGATCTGCCAGGCACTGCCAATGCCAATGATTGGTTATGGGCACATGCTCACCTATTTATCTCAGGGGCAGAAGGATCATAATGTTTTTTAATATTTATGCTATTTTACATGTGTTTTTTTTGGGGTTGGTAGCTCATCTGATTTGTGTAAGCATGCAAATTGGATGAAGATTCAGTTACAGTGTTTTTAGTTTGGTGAAGGGATTTGCATTGGAAGGGTTACGGAGAAGCTGAAGAGGGGATTTTCCATCTGCAATTTTGCAGTCCAGTGTCTGATGTCCTGCTTTATATGTCTAGATTTGTTTCTTATATCTAATGCCTTATCTCTCCCTGTCTTGTCCTGTTATTGCTTCAGAGTTTGTAAGAGTAATTACTGCGGCCTCTTAATTCCAGGGCAGCTCTTTTTCTTGATCAGATGCATTCCAATAACTGCTGAAGGGAGGCTTTTCCCTGTTGTTTTTGGTGCGTGGAGATTTTTAAACATTTTAATTATCATTGCATGTTTCTTTTGACTGTCCCGAAAGAGAATAATAATTTTGTAGGAAGATAAAGATAGAGAAAAAGAAAATCGTCTTACCAGAGTACTTAATTGGTCCATTTCTCATGAGCCAACTGAAGACATGCAGAATGTGCCTAAGGAATTTAAGATCTGGCAATATACAGCAGCACATACAAGAGCAATGGCTCAAGTGTTAATCAAATCAGTTCTGCTCCCAACTGGACATGCATACTTAAAAAAAATTGTTATATGGGAATTCAAGCAGTTTTCACGTCCAAGAAGATACATGTCTTCTAAGTGAGTGGAGAGGCTTGGGTTTAGTGAAAAGCTTTGGGACTCATGTGTCGCACTAAGGGATGAAAGAAACACACGCACGGACGGGTCAGAGAATGCAGGAAAGAAGGGACCTCAGAGAGACCCGAGTTTATTTTATACTCTCTTAGAAATTCTCTCGGATAGGTGGAAAAGTTACACGTCCACTCAGTCCCACTGGGCAGATGACAAGTCCATCAAGCATCTCCTCCCATGGGAATGGAATGGAAACAATTCAGCACGGTTAGCAAAACATGGCTATGTTTACAGGAATATGCGTGAGAACTCTTACAGATAGTGAAAACATGGAGGAACTGCAAAATGCAGGGCAACACTCACGTTTTATCTGCAGGATAAAACAGAGAATGAAAGAGAAAGAGGCTCTTTAGAATTGCAGTAACACAAGCAGCTGTCAGTAGTACAGTAAGAAGCTGTGGGCAGTGATCAAGGGAGAAATTCTGAGGCATTTTCAGGGCTGTGTCATAATTTTTGTTTCTTAAAGTAATCTATGTTTGCCGAGGGCAGTGATCAAACCTTGGTGATCAAGTACCCACAGGAATAAAACTTTGTGAGCATTCACCTCAGATATAAGTACATTTGTTTATATATTTTATACATATACCACTGTATGTGTTATGCACATGTTATGTACAGACCCTTATTATTATAAAATGTACATCAAGAAAAAGATTGAAATAATTCAAGATCAAATAAACAGTAGTTTAAAAATTAATTAATTTTAATATTGGTACAAACTCTATTTCTGTCTTCATTAAAAATATTAGTGTTTTTAGGGAGAGCAATGTGATTGGATATGCTTCATTGCTTTCTTAAATTCTGGGCTTATCACTTTGTGACACAGTGATTCAAAGGTCTGGCTCTATATTCAGTTTCTTTTGATACTTGCTCTGAATGGCTTTCCTGCTACCCATCTGCAAAGTTCTTTGTTGAAATTCAGCTGGAAAATTTCCAGTTTCCTGCTTGTCAAAACTTGCCAACCAATAAAATATTGTTCTTGTTTTATGTGTTTAACAAATGGGTTCAAAACCCACAGAAGCTCTTCCTTTGGAAGTTTTTATAACAGGTTAGAATATTCTGCTTTCAGATGTTGGAAGTCTACCTGCATGAGAGTTTTTGGAGGTGTTACACTTACAGAATATTTGGCTAAAAAAATTGCAAGTATCTTTTGAAAAGCAATTAGTGTCTCACCCACGGTTACGATTTCACTTTCACCTTGGAGGGATAAAATAAGTATGTTTATTTTTTGGACAGGAATTGCTTTGTAGCACACTGCTGACAGACACTACTAACAGAAAAAAACAGCAAATACAGGGCACTTGCCTTTTAGTAAAAGAAAATTGTGTAGCTGCTCTCTGAATTTAACAGCTCTTTTAAGCTCATTCATAGAATCACAGAATCAAAGAACAGTTTGTGTTGAAAGGGACCTTAAAGACCATTTAGTTTTAAGCCCCTGCTAGAGGCAGGAACACCTTCCAGTAGACCAAGCTGACCTAAACCCCATACAATATTGACCTTGAGCCCATTGCCATGAGATAAGCATCATCTGTGTTATACATGTGGGGTTTATGGGCAAGGTGTTGGTAGAGAGCGGGCAGCAGGGATGGCTTGTGTGAGAAGGGACCAGATGCTGCCCTGTGTCGCACAGAACCAGTCTCAGTTACCCCAAAATGGACTCACAGCTGGCCAAGGCTCAGCCCATCAGTGATGCTGGTGGCATCGCTGTGACAACTCATTTAAGGAAGGGTAAAGACCAGTGAAGAGCAGCTGTAAGAAAGAGGAGTGTGAGAGAATATGGGAGAGAAACAGCCTTGCAGACACCCAGGTCAGTGAAGAAGGAGGGGCACAAGATACTCCAGGCCCCAGAGCAGAGATTCCTCTGCTCCACGGAGAAGACCATGCTGATGTGGGCTGTGACCCTGCAGCCCCTGGCAGAGCACGCGGCAGCAGATATCCACCCTGCAGCCCGTGTAGATCCACCATGGCAGCAGGTGGTTGTGCCCTGAAGGAAGTTGCATCCTGTGGAGATCCCACCATGGAGAAGTGTCCTGGCAGGAGCTGCATCCTGTGGGGATCTCATGGTGAAGCAGTTTGCTCCTGGAAGATGGCACCCTGTGGAAGGATGCCCTCTGCAGTCCCCATTCCCTCTTCCCCTGTGCTGCTCAGGGAGGGAGACAGAAGAGTGAAGAGGAGGGGATGGGGGGGAAAAGATTTCTGCTTTTGTTCTTTCTTTTTCTCTCACTTCCCTACTCTGTTATTGGTTGTAATAAATTAAATTGTTTTCCCCATGTTGATGGAATCCCCCAAGGCAAGGCAAGGACAGTGAGGGCACTGTCAGGCCTGCAGTCCCCCCACATATGGGCAAGGATAGCAGATCAGCTCTGTGGTGTTAAGCATGGTTTGCCGTACGTGCAGTGATTGCCAGAAATATCCATAGTGATAAGACATGCCCATGATCAAGTCCATAATTCCAGTCTGCAGGGCAGGATGAGTGTCCAGGTCAGCTGAGCAGGTGGAAAGGCTCAGGCAGAGCTGCAGCACAGCTCAGGGAGAGTCCAAGGGTGAACACCCAGCTTAGAAGCAGCCTCTGAATACAGAGGTGCTAGAGCCCCATCAGGGCTTCTTTCAGGAATTTGCCATAAGATCAGTCAGTAGCGCTGGGGAAGTTGGCTCAGAAGCCAGGCAGCCAAACCCTCAAAAGCAAGGCCTTGATTTCACCAGAAAGTCACTTAATATATTTTTGTTGTCCCCTGTCCCAACATACACAGAAAAGCAGTATATCCTGCCACCCAGGTTTTGCTCTTTCTTGAGTTGTGATGGGCACTGAAATCCGAGTCCATAACGTCTCTTCCAGAATTTCAGTTATGTAAATTCCTGCTGTGCTAATGAAAATGAAAATCAGAGAAGGATCCTGTAGGGATTTCTCATGCAGATATTTGCATTTCTTGCCTTGAGCCGATGCCTTTAATGAAATTACTCTTTTGTCGCTTGGAAAATACTGTGCTTTAGAGACTAAGTGTGAACTGTTGTCATTCTTTGAATTGCTCAGTGATGATTTTTTTCATTATTAAAGTGCAGAAATCCAGTAGAGTGTCTTTAACCAGAAAGAGCTTTGTTTCAAATGCTGGCCTCATTGTTTTGTGCTTCGTGTGAGCAGTTTCCTAGGATATTTTGTAGGTGTTTTTTCCAGGATGCTCAACAGAATGGGGTACAAGACAACATGGTTTGCACGATCTCCTTCTGCCAGTGTTAGCGCAGGATGAGCTCTGTATTTTGTTTGTTTCCTGATTTGATTCACTGTACCTGATTTGAATAGAGCTGCCAGTGTGGCTGAGCAGCATTGGTGTTTGTGGACATAGGTCAGATGTTTTGGAAGGGTCTGAGCCCATGGCTTTTGAACTTTCTTCATATGGTAAGTTAAGATGATGAAATGAAACCAATTTCCAGCTTATAAATAAAACAGAGAAAAAGAGAAGACTGCCTCCTTTCAAACAAAATGTGTGACATCAAAGAATTGTAACTCATGTAACTCACATTTTCCTACTAGTACAGAGGCTCATATTTTGTTTCCCAGATCAAATTTTTATCAAATTTGTGTAATAATTTATCCAATAGAACATAGGGATTTAGTAGACTGTGTATAAAAGTTATGTTAGAGATATTTTTATTCATATGAAAATAGTTAGATGGTCAGTTACAAACAGAAAGGTCTGCCATGAGACCAACCATATAAGGTACCTTCCAATATTTCTGTCTGTGTTCCCTCTTAGATTTCCAAATGGATGTTAATGCACAGGGAAATATTTGATTTAATTTTATGGAAAGAAAGCTTTGGAGGGGACATTTGCTTAAAGAGGCCAGAAAATAGCACAGGGGTGTTTCATGGTGCTGAGATGGGAACCAGCATGGTTCACTGGTGCGGACAATGCCTTGTGAGGGTGTCATTGTCATGTGCTGAATATTCAGCAGCTTTGTTAAATGGCATAAAAAATGTTCATGGAAGCCATGGCTGTCACCTGTGAAACAGTTTCTGTCATGAGGGGAAGGAAGACTCAAATACAAATTATCCTTTGACTTGCGATTTTTAAAGTTTTAAAATAAATCAGTTCAGGCACAAACTCAGATCAAATACAGGTACATTGCTTTCAATAGATTGACAGCATCCAAACAAGCTACATAACATCAGGATGGGCTTAATGAATGCAAGGCTCAAGTCATATGTGCTTTAGTGACAGTCACTTTAAAAGTAAATAAGTTGCCACTGCAGCAGGAAAGGATCAGAAACTCCAGTCCTAATGTAGCATTTATACAGTGACAATGATCACTACTTTAGCAAGAGCAGCAAGATCAAAAAGCCATCTCATTCTTTACTGAATTGTACTGAAATCTGAGTCTTGGCCTTGTTTTTCTACTGTCTTAGAGAAACCGTGGTGATTTCCATGTAAAGTACAGAAAATAGGAGAGAATTCACACAATTCTTCATAACAAAACTCATGTCCAAGTAATGAAAATTTTCCACCTTCTTCATGATTACAGATCAGGACCCCAACCTATTCATTCCAGTGTCTATTACTTTATACCTCTGACAACTTCAACTTAGTTCATTTGGATCTCAACTAGAAAGTCCAGGCTAAACCATTGTCTTTTACATGGATCTGGTTCTGACAGGACAGGTAGTGTGGTGCCAGATCCTAGCTGGCAGCTCTCGAAATTTTGGATTGCTCCAAATTAAGACCATTGTGTGTCCTGTAGGACAGGCAGCCATTACAACTATACATATGAATTCCTCATCACTTAAAGGTGAAAAAGCTCTGGAGTAGAGGACAAACAAACAAAGAAAATATATAATGTAGAGGATAAGGAAAGAACAGACCGACTTGATGGCTTTCATATGGGCCTCTAAGCTGGGATCCCTGAAGCCACTTGCATTATTTTGCATCTGTCTGGTGTGTACCCACAGAGACCGCATCAGCAGGATACTTGAAACAACAGACAGTATTAATGGCAAAGCTGTACTTGCATTACAGAGATAAAACAATAAACTCAATCTGTCTTTCCTTGTGGTTCCCATTGCTGAAGAGTTCGTCAAGGGTAGAGGAGCAGTGAAGTTGTTGTGCACACCATAGTCATCCCAGGCAAAGGGAATTGCACTTGTGAAGGAACAGAGGGATGATGTGAGCAGCACCAAGGGCACCAGCCTGGCAATTCTTTGCTTCAGCCAGATGAAGAAAGAGTGTGTAAAACTGGCAACCTTGATGCAATAGAAGACACTAAGCCAGGCACCAATCCAGAGACCTGAGAAATTCAGAAACATAAAAATTATTAGGGAAACTCCAAGCACATTTTCCCTATAGTAGGAGGTTTCAAAAAATATAGTCATGAAGCAATCCAGTGTATTCCAGGAGTGCAAAATGATTCTGGATGAACTCAGAGGGATCATGATCATGTCATATGGAGACCATGTTTTGCTCCTAATGCAGCTTGATGAACTGACAGCCAATATAATTCCATTTCCTAGAATTCCTGCCATGGATTCAATTATAGTAATTGATGCAATAAGGAGAGCAAAAGACCTGACCATTGCAACCTAAGGGCTTGCAGTTATTTATCAGCTTCTCCTGGGCTCCTGGAAGCCTCAGATCTGCCAGGCACTGCCAATGCCAATGATTGGTTATGGGCACATGCTCACCTATTTATCTCAGGGGCAGAAGGATCACAATGTAATTCAATATTTCTGCTATTTTACATGGTATTTTTGGGGTTGATAGCTCAGCTAAGCATTTGTCTAAGCATGCAAATTGGATAAAGATTCAATTACATAATTTTCATTTTATTGAAAGGATTTGCATTGGAAGGGTTATGGAGCAGCAGCTCAACTGGTGTTTTTAGAGCTTCAGGTTTGCAGTCCAGTGTCTGATGTCATGCTTTACATGCCTGGATTTGTTTTTTATATTTAATGCTTTAATCTGTCTTTGTTTTTGCACTGTCATGGCTTCTTAGTTTATAAGAGTAATTACTGTGGCCTCTTGTAATACCAGGGCAGGCCCTTTCTTTAGCAGTTGTATTCAAATATCTGCTAATAGGCTTGGTGGGCATGTGACAGCCAATCAAGGTCAACCCACCACAGGTATAAAGGATTTCATGGTCTCTCCCCTGTCATTGCAAAGTATTGTAAAGGTTCTACCATTTCAAGGTCTTGTTTTTATGAAATGAACCAAATTGATGACATCCTGTAGCACCTTCTGCAGGTCTGGTTCCAATTTCTTAACTCGTCTGTGAACACTGCAGTGAATGAATTCCAGGTGTAGTGGTGCCTATGTAACTTTACCACCCAATCCTTCTCTTATGCCATTCATAGCAGCTTTTTCACTGGTCTTTACACTTGAGCAGCTCTTCCAGACAACATTTTTATTAAAGAAATAATTTACTGTTGAGAATACATCTTCTGTGGTAGATCTTTCCTTCAGTGACTCACAGAAGGGAGCTCTTAATTTATTTTACTATTGAAACAGAATTTGTCAAATACCATAATCTGAGTAATTTTAAAAACATCTGTACTTTCATCCATCCACTCAGGAATCCTCTTCCACTGTGTAATTTGTTTTGATACTGGTTTCTTAAAACCTTCAGCAGTATTTTCTCTGTGTCTTCTAACAGTGTTTGGTTTCAAAGGAATGCATTTTAGTTTGTTGCTCTATTTCTTTCTGTGTATTATGACAGCCATTTTTACCTTTTATGGCAGAAAGAGTAGGTGTTTCCCTGGTGCTATGTAACATTTTGTCTTTTGCTGTGAAGCAAGAAACCTCAGAGGAAGCTTCTGCGCACATTGTTCATTAGGTTTGGTGAAATTTTGTAAAGTACTGAATTGAATGTCACATGGCTTGAAACATCACTGAAAAAATTGTAGAGGTTTGTCTTCATGCTCTGGATGCTTAGATTTTAAATGTCTTGCTAATTCTGATGGCTTCACAGTGACATTAGCTAAATTTTCAAAGCATTCTCAAAGTAAAATTTTCAGAGTACTTCCGGTCTGTGTGATCTGCATGGCCAGCTGTGTGCTTGAGTTTTCTGACTGTATGTGCTTGTGTGTGTTTCTATAGATCGTAGAATGATAAAATCATAGAACGATTTGGATTGGAAGGGACCTTGCAGAACATCTAGTTCCAACCTCTTCACCATGGGCAGGGATACCTGCCCAAGGAGTATGTGCTCAGCCTCATTATTTAGCTTGGCTTCAAGAAAACAGAGCCATAGTATCCATGCATTATCAGGATAACAGATTCATCCACTTGTAGCAATACAGCCCGTACATTACAGGATCTAATGAAGTAGAATGGCAAGTATAAAGACTGCTCTAAAAAATTTCATAAATGCCATCTCTGCTGGAGACGTTTCAACAGGATAGGCTAGATATTTAATGAAATTATGTAACAATGGACTAGTGTCTGTTAGTAGTTATTAACATATTACAGTACCTCCTAATGTCGTACAATTAGAGAAATGGACACAGAAAATGTCAGCAAACTGCTTACAGAAATAATTCTGAATTTAGATTTGGCTGGCTATTAGTAAATTGCAATTCATCCCATATGCAACAAACAACAGAACTCGCAGCTGTTTCATGCAACTTTATATTATCCTGGTAACCCACACCAGGGAATGATTTTTGTTTCCATGGCTAAGAGACCCAGAGTGACTCACATGCTTCTACTCACTGCAGACCTCAAAAGCCAGGCCAAGCCTACCCTGTCTGGCAATGGGCTGACAACTGAGTGACACTGCTGCCATTCCAGCTGCTGGATTTCATTCTGCTACTGTACTCTCAATTATGCTCACACTCAGGGATTATCTAGAAAGTACTGGACCAATCTTTTTCTCCATGAGGGGTCAAAGGGAGATGCGGATGAGTAGATAATTCCTTCACACTGTGGAAAATGACCATCCAGTTCCTGGGATCATATTGTGCTGTGCACTTGGGTGGAACAGCAGGAAGTGGTACATTTTGACCTGGAGAGGGTCACTTCAAGGTTCTATGTAGTGACTTTGTGCCCATCACTAAGTGTCACCATATCACATTCTGGTTACCAACACCTGAGAAGAAAGTACTCCATTGCATTTTGCAGCCTTATTCTCTTGGTGCTGATTGTCAGGCACACAATCTGTGTCCCTCAGGCCATCTTCCAGAATGTCTATCCATTAGTCAAAATCAACATCAGAGAGATCAGATGGGTGCTAGCTGAACCTGAACACCCCATCCTCATGGAGTCAACTAACAAAGTACATATCTATCCCCATACACTGTTTATAGAGAGGCTTGTATCAGTGTATCTATTTCAAAAGATGCTCAACATCCTGTAAACCCAGAGGGATAATTACGGTTGAAGCATAGATTACAACGGCCATGTGTGTCAAGGAGCAGCAGGAGGTGCTGCTCCATAAGGAAAGGGGACCCGAAAAGTCAGCATCACCACAAGGCAGGCAAGGACAGGACTGTCAGGCATGCAGTCCCACCTCATATGGGCAAGGATAGCAGACTGGTCAGCCAGCAGTCTGGTCATACCAGATGTGTCCACAGTGGTAGGACATGTCCAAGATCAAGGCAGTAATTCCAGTCCGCAGGCTAGGATCAGTATCCAGGTCAGCTAAGAAGGTGGAAAGGCCCAGGCAAAGCTGCAGCACAGCTCAGGGAGAGACCAAGGGTGATCTTAGACCCAGATGAGAATGAGCTCTTGAATGCAGAGGGCCAAGCCCCAGTGAGGCTTATCCCAGCAATTTGTTTTAAGGTCAGTCAGCTGCACTGTGGAAGTTGGTTCTGAACCAAGGCAGCCAAAACCCCAAAAGCAGTGCAGAGTCCCTGACCATATTCACCATAGCAGTACCTGAGAATTTTATCAATGAGTCCATCCCAGTACCATCTTTATTGTCTAGTGGTAAAATGAATTCTCTCAGCGGTATTCAACACAAGTAAATTCCAAGGGTTTGATCAAGAAAATAGAATTAGCTACCACAGTAAATGGTAAAGTACATGAAGTAGTTCAGTAAATGTATAGAGAGTAAGTATATGGTGTAAAGCACTCTAATCTGGTTTAATAGGAGCACAGCCTGTAAATTAAGGAAAATTATTCTCCTCCTCCACATTTTTTAAGGTAGTATCTGGAATATTGCATCCAATATTCCGGGAGGATTTTATTTTTCTAATGACTGGACACTACTACATTTAAACATAACACCAGGTTTAGACTGACCATGAAGTTTTGGAAGACAGATTCAGAATTCAAAATAATATAGACAAGATGGAGATGCAATCTGGTAAAATGCGAACAAATGCTTAATGATATGAATAAACACATGAATATATAAATTTATGAAGACAGCTGTAATAAACATAAATGCCATGCTGGGAGATGCAAGCAGAATTTTTTGTTTGTTGTATAAATTAAGGCATTGTACTCTTCTATGTAGCTCTAATAAAGTTGTGTTGCATAACTAGAAAAATTGAAAGCAACACCCTTCTTCAGTTTAGAAAGAGGAAATCTGAAAAAGGGCTAACACATGCAAAAATAACTCTGAAGATACAGGAAAAAACTTTTCTTAAAGTGCATTATAGTGAAGCCAAGGAGTGGTTAGTTTCATATTTACAAAGTCAGATCCTTTTTACAATTAGAATATTAAACTTAGAGAAAAAAAGTAATGTATATTCTTACTGGAAACTTTTAAAAAGGATTAGAACAAGAAGCTGCAGGAATGCCACAGGGAAAGTTGTTCCTACCTTGGAGAAGTGCATGAAAGGAAAGATTACTCATCTAACTATATAGAAATCTATCAAAAAAATGCATTTGTTTCCATTTCATCAGTCTGGGAGAAAAGCTTTCCCAGCTAATTAGACTGCTCCATGAACCAAAGTCTTGGCTACTTAATAATACCTCATAGTCACACAGGAAATTATTTAGTTCAATTCGAAGTATGCCATGTTGCTGGGCAAATGCAAACAACTCCACTTTACAGATGCACTGGAAAGTTACCAGATGACTCAAACCCACATATTACATCAGAATCAAAGATAGGAATGGAACTTGAAATCTCCAGAATCCTGAGTTTAAGCCTCAACTTCTGAAACGCAGTGCAATAACTGGAGATACTGAGAAGGATGAAAAGGGTGAGAAGAGAAGACATAAAATGAAATCTTGGTGGAAACACAGAACAAAGAACTTGAGGGTTCTGCTCAGGAGAGATGAGGTAATTTAATTTTTTTTTTTTTAGTATTTCAGTCTTTGATTTCACTAGCATTACTTTGTGATATTGAAAAGTATATGAAGAGCTTTGGTATGTAAGTATGATCTAAACCACAAACAGGGCCAGCTGATTTGGGTGCTGAACAGAAGAGAATTTTTATGACTGATGACACTTCACTCTCTGGTCCGCAGATGTAACTAATGGTAGATATTATGGATGTACTGCTAACAAAAAAAAATATTGAAAAGCTATGCCTTGCTGACACCTTCAAAAGTATTTTGAATGGCCATTAAATTAATATAGTTTCAAATTTAGCTGTAAATGCTCTGCTTCCATAAAGTTTCTTGCTGCAACATTACAGTTAAAATCCACATTTTTAAACAAGTCTGAGTTGTGGTCAAGTGGCTATTGCATTGTAACAGTCATGATTCAAGCAATTCTGCACCAGAAGAACTTTATCTACATGTGAAATATAATCAATTCTGCTTGATAGCCCCATAATCTCCAAAATGCAAGGATTTTCTTGCCTCACACGTTAGCACACACCATTTGGGTTACAAGGCTTTGTTCTATTTTGCTGTCACCAAGCACAGTGACTAGCCTGAGTTTTCCATAAGTAGGTACAACTCCACATCTCACACAAGGTTGTCTTTCATCTGAATTATATCTCTAGGGCTAATACAGTAAAGCACAGGACATAACTTTTATATTCTGAAATTCACCACTTTTGATTATGTTGAATATGAAAGGGCATTTTTTGTTGTAGTAATTTTTCAGAATTAGAACTGAGTTTTACAGGAAATACCCCTTTAAATCAGCCTGTAAGCAATTGCAAAAAACAATGCAGATAGCAAGCACTTTAAAGAGCTATGGAAAACAGTTTTCTACGATGTATTTTGGAAGGTGGTACACTGTGAAGAAGCAAGAACAGAGTTGATACACACTCAATTCTAAGAGAAGCCCTCTGACAGTCTGCTGGACTCAGATATTTCACCTTAGCATGCCTCCTCAATAGAAGGCTGTGTGGCTGCTTATTCAGGGATTATGCTTTTATACTTTTTTGCTCTCCTTAATGTTAAATAAATGTTTCAGAGGCTAGGACTTGCTTTTCTGAATGGAAAACTGCCTCATGGGTGTTTTGGAATGGTTTTGCTGTGAATGTCTGAACCCGCAAAAAGATGTAAAACCACAAGAATTTTCTTTTAATATAAATCTTTATGCTGTTGCATAGAAAAAAATATCAAGTTTGCATGAGTACATTAACTACAACAAACTACAATCTTTAACGACAGCCTGAAGTGATATTCTAATTGTGCTATTTATTCTTGGAGGTTGCGCCCAATGAAACAACAAATGGGATATTAAAGTAACACAGAAAATAATACAAGACATTAATGCAGGATAGAGTTATGACCAGGGAAGTTCATGTACGTTCATGTAGGAGAGGAAAAGATAAGGTGCTTTTTAGTTTCAAATTTAGTGTTTTCTGCCATTCTTATTTTCACTGCTTCTCCTGGCTTTCTTGCCTAATCTTGTCTACCCTCTGTCGGAGGTTGAGCGGTGTGGAATTTTTCCCCATTCCTGGCGCTAGGTTACTAATGGCTGGATACTTAAGGACTATTAACTCCTTTTGTAAGAGACAAAGAGCTAGCTGGGTGTGGGGAGGGGAGAGCAGATGTGGTCATCGGAGAATGCACTGACCACTGGCTAAGGGAGAGGCAGCAGGGGGGAAGTGCAGGCTCCTTCCTACAGTGGCAGAAAGGTTTTTCAGATCTGCACAGTTTTCTTCTCATTGGTGAGCTTTCGTCTGGGAAGGGGACGTTCCTGGAGGGCACATCCTCCTGGCTGTGCCGGCAGTTTCTGCCCAAAGGGGCCGGCAGCCGCCGCCCCGCGCTCTCCCTGTGGGAGCACTGCCACGGCTGGGGAGTC